>CAUYQG010206601.1:0-13815 GCA_963574415.1 Tarsius wallacei | reverse complement strand
CACTCGATCGCCCAGACTGGAGTGCAGCCTCGACCTGCTGGGCTCCAGCGATCCTTCCGCCTCAGCCTTCCGAGTAGCCGGAATTACAGGCACGCGCTACCACGCCCGGCTAATTTTTTTGATTTATTGTAGAGATGAGGTTTCACCTGCCCAGGCGGGTCTTGAACCCGCGGGCTCAGGCAATCCACTCACCTCAGCCTCCCAAGGCGTAGGATTACAGGCTGAGCCACCGAGCCCGGCTGCATTCTGTTTTCTTGTCCCCACCTTACAAAATCTGCTATTGTTCCATTGCTTAGTGGAGGCTTTCATTCCACATTGTGGAATTGGTACTACCCCAATTCATGAACTGTGAATAAAAGCTAATCACTTTTACAATTAAATTTGTTGTAATTTTGTCTTTTGGCAATTAGGATTTTCTTAGTGTTGTCCTTTACCATTTGGAGACTTTCTTAATGGCAACTATGAAGGCCTATAACAGATATCCTTATTATATTTTTTTTCTAAATCAAAAGTAATCTTCTTGGCTACTTCTTACCAATTATTAGATCAGTGTCTCAGGCCTTAGTATCTTAAACCCAGCTCATAAATGTGTTCTTGTTTTTAAGTTTGTTATAGTATTGTTAGCTTAAATTTCTAGGACTAAAAGTTAGAATCTTCAATTCTAAGAGATGATACATTCATGAATATATTTTATTTATAAATACTAAAGATTTCTACTGATAGTTAAAGTTAAATGTACACATTAGAACTAGTTGCATAACTTCCACATTATGATTATTGAACTACCCTGTTTATCTTGTTTGGGACTAACAGTCAAAATGGTGACATCTTAGCAATATACACCTTTTCAGTCAAAAGGAGGGACCCCTTATAAACTGGCAATGCTCTAATGAATCTAATTTACCCTTTACCAGTATACTTCTCATTTTGTTCATTTTGTGAGCGTAGGAGAATCAGGACCTCACCAGGAGATAAGGGGGTGATAGGACTCTAGGCTTCTGAAACTAGTAAGAAGAAATACACTTGTTTTTAAATTCTACATTTGAAAATGTTACGCATAGATGTTTATCAGAAGAAAGAGGCGCTCTAATATAATTTCCAAACTAGCTCACAACAGATAAGAGCAATGGCTATATACAAAGTCAAGAATTCTCAATCTTTGTTTCATGTCCTCCTGTGAATTCTTAAAAATTGTATATACAATTTTCTGCGTATGTGTGTGCCTGGAGAGTTCATAGCGTTATTTGTTTTGTAAAGAAAACTGCCACGACCCACACTACCCTATACTTCTGAATCAGTATAGATCATTGGCCCAAAAGTGAACACAGCTTTTAATCTAATGGAGAGAACATAGCTAGACTCAAACAGTGCGTTTTTTGCTCCCCTGATCCAATGTTTGTTAGAGTTAGAAACCTGAGCTAATCATTTGCGCTCAGAGTCTCCAGTGCAGGGACTGCTAGAAAGTAGGGTATCTTTGTGAATGTTACAAAAAGGATCACTTCTCCTGTACCAGGCTGCTGCAAGGCCACACCATGTACTGAACAGAGTTCAGCCCCATGTAGCTGTGTGATTTTATGAGGGCACAAACTACATGCTTCTTATGAATAAAACAGGAATAATTTGTTCAACACATTCTTACCTATTATGTGTTGGGCCTTATACCAAGGACTGAAGAAACTGGTGTCTGTCAGTAAATCAGGCAAAACTCTATTCTGTTTTGGAGCTTATACTCTGGGTAGTGGTAATTGGTTGGGTGAGAGTAGGGTGGCAAAGAAATGATGTTCATGAAAGATAACATTTGAAAGGACATCAGTCAATATAGCCCATGAGCAGCCATTTTAACATTGCTTAGCTTTGTCATGTTTGTCTAGCAGTTCACCTTAACTTACCCTCTAATCACTAACCAAGGACAGAACCAGTTTCTCAGAGGTAGCTATTGATAATTGTTTTTCAGCCCTCTCCTCAGTTTGTTTTATAAATATGTTAACCCAATCAGCTCTTCATGACCTTCATGACAGATCCCATCAACATGGTAGCAATCCTGTGTGTAACCCACCCATTTGCCTATTGTCCATCACCTGACATCAGTATCTGCCTTCCATGATGATGTGGAAAAGACCACCACACCCAATCACCTGAATGACCTGCCCCCATCAAGCAGGAGGATTAAGAGGAATTCAACTTCAAACAGCAGTCACCATTGCTTTGCTAAACTCTGGTGTGTCTATATAGTTCTTTGAACTATGGCTGCCATGTTTCGCTAGCTTTGGCCCTCTCCCCTAGCTTGGGGAAGTGAATATTCTCTCTCTCTCTCTCTCTCTCTCTCTTTCTCTCTCTCTCTCTCTCTGCCGCACGCGCTTGCGCGCGCGCGCGCACTAGTTTGCTTTCTAGACATGGTTTTGTTAAGAATTGGCCAGGCCATGTGCTTTTTCAGCTATGGCTACCATGTTTTTCTAAGTTTTGACCCCTCCCCTACCTTGGGGAGGTGCATCTCCTCTCTCTCTAATTTACTTTCTGAATAAACTATATTTTCCAATCTACCTTCTGTGCAATTTTTTGCATCTTTTATGTGGCACAGGATTGCAAACCAGACACCACCCCATCTAGTCTGACCTAACGATATTCAAAGGGATTTAAAGGATATCCTGAAAATGAGGGAGAAAGAGAAGCTATATAATTTATTAGCATTTTCTTTGACATAAAATAGGGGATTAGATAGGCTTTTATATTTTGAAATTATAATATGGAACATTATTGGAAAAAAAAACATGTTTCAATTCTAGGAAGTTCAAAGTGTTCTCATATGCCACTCCATTGTAAATAGTTTTCAAATCATTAAAAGGACATACTGCTTTAAATCACAGTCTGCAAACAATTCAAAATGACAGCTTTTACCCTTCATGCTTGCTTCAAAGTCTAAGAAAAGATCTGAGGGTCTAGAGTTAACTAGCTCCACCATATGAGATGGGATTCAGTATCTGCATATAGAAAAGAAAGAACTTGGAATCTAACAAGTCGTCTTTCTCCATCTCACTGACAGCACATTCAGGTTTGTAGACAAAAGAGTAATGCCTTATCGGATAAGCAATCTTTGGTGCCAAAACATTTGTCTTTCTGGTTAGCCAACGACATATTTAATAGAGCTGACACTCAATTTTGGAAGAGAAGAAAAAAAAAAAGGAAGTACATGGGAGAACTGGTTCATTTTGCCCCAAAACTATGAATTTTTTTTCTTGAAGACTCTGAAATTCTGGTCCCATTGTATAGAACAGATTTGCCTGCAACAACTTGACAGGCTGAGGTAGTTACTTATTTCTTATTTTTCAAAATAAAAAAAGTGGGTGAGCCTATCAGTACTTTTATTTTAATTTCTTCTAGAAGCTCTGAGAGAAGAAACTCTACCTGGAGACTCATACAAGGTTAAGAAAGCCACCAACTTTTCTATCTGCTGAGCTATAGTTGCAGAAAAAGAAGAAAAAAATAGCTCTGTCCCTGTTATCTTTCTATCTTGAAACCTTAGGTGTAACCTGACCCCTTCATGGGCAGGAAGGCAGCATTACTGCACTTAGCCTAGCTCATTGAAGATGAAGACACTATTTATTACTGTCTCCATTTGGAGTCCAAATCTCAAAGCAACAATAAAATTATGATTATAGATGTGCATGGGTCATTCTGCTAACCTTCTGACTTCCCAGCACAACTTACTGCATTTATTCCTGCATAGTAATACAAATCTTCACTCTATCTACTATTACAAATATATCCTTTTCAATCTAGAAACTTTTATTTCTGCTATAATCATTAGTATGAAGGGAGACCCCCAAAAATGCAGAATTATCTTTAGAAGGGGGGACCCATTGCAGAAAACATGAAATCTGTTCCTCAGGATCACACAGTAAACCAATGTTTTCATCTGGAAGTTTAGAGAAGATTGTATCATGATAAGAGGAAGAATCCTCCCAAGTTGTGGCAAACAGGTGACTTGTTCTTCCACCAAAACAATGTATATGCTCACACTGCACTGAGTATTCAGCAGTTTTTGACCAAAAACAGCATGCCCCCCCCATGCCCCACACTCTCTATTCACCCAATCTCACCCCAAGCACTTCCTTTTGTTTCTCTAAATTAAAAAAAAAAAAAAAAAAAAAGCCTTCAGTGGGAAACATTTTGCCTAGGTGGAAGAGGTAAAACAAAAATCAGTAGAAGCACTAAAAGGAGTCAAAATTGACAAATTCAAAAATCATTTTAAGCAGTAGAAAAAGCATCTCAGTAGCTGTATTGTATCAAATGAAGAGTACTTTGAAGGTGACTGAAGTTTAAACATACAAGAATAAACACACATGAATAAAATAAATGCATTCTGCTTTTAAGGGACCCTCCCTCATATTTGGTAATATCTTTAAAGCCTCCTCAAACTGAGCTTTCCCAAGCTCTTCCCTGGGGGATTATTCAATTAAAAAACATTTACTAATTGTCTATAATATGTAGGACACTGTGGGAAATACAGAGATAAATAAATATGGTCTCTGACCCGAAAAGTTTGTAACCTTCTCTTTTGGTCCAAAGTTTCAGAATTCTGTCAAAATTATACTTGCCTATTAGTCTCTCTCTTTTTTAAACCTATTATTCTCAAAATGTGAAGTAGAATTCAATATTGTCCCTATGAATAAATGTAAAGCATATAATTATATTGTTTCTCATTTATCAAAATGTATTTTATTACAGTTACACTTTCAGAAATCAGAGGACTAATTCAGTATTTAGCAAAAACCCCATTATGCATACTCCTTGGATGCAATGGGCCATGCAAATCTTCCTTGGGAGTTTTAATTTTTCAAATATGTGTGTGAAGCCATTTCCAAAGTTAAAGTTTGTTTACTCTTAGTTTACTTGGAAGCTATACATAAAAGATTTGCTTATTCAGCCAAAAATATAATACATATTGAGCCTCTGTGGTGTGCTAGGAACCATGTTAGATACTGCACATACAAAAATGTCAAGCCTTTGAGGAACTTTCATAATGTGTCCATTGAAAAAACTTTTTTTCTACAATTAAGTTGAAAATACAGAAAATCAACTTAGAATAAACAGATATTAGACTTTTTCAAAGCCATCTCTGGCATTGTGCAGACCTCTTTCCAAAATCTATTTCTAGCCATAAAGATTTACATACCACATGCTTTACCCAGACTCAACCACTTGCTACTTTCTGCCCCTACCATATGGTCCCAACTTTTCCTTTTATGATTTCTATTTTCCCCACAGCTAACTCTTTCCTCTTTTTGCATCAGTAGATCCATAGCCCATTCAGCTATCGATCAAAGTCTTTTTTTTTTTCTTGAAACAGAGTCTCCTTCTGTCACTCAGACTGGAGTTCAGCGGGACAATCAGAACTCGCTGAAGACTTGAACTCCTGAACTCCAATGATCCTCCCACCTCAGCTTCCTGAGTAGCTGGTAGTACAGGACCTTATCACCATGCTTGGCTATCTAAAAAATAATTTAGAGACAAGGTCTCATTTTCACTATGTTGCCCAGCTGTCTATAAATGTCCTAATGCAATCACACTCCTTTCTAACATTTTACGAAACATTTCAGTTGGAAAGAATTTGTGTCTCATGTAATTGTCCATAGTGCTTTACCTAAATTGCTTATGAAAACATACACTTAAACCATTTAGTCATGTTATTTACACTAGTTATTCTCTTTAGTAGATGGTGTACTTTTTCAGGAGAGGATTCATGTCTGATTACTCAGAAGAGCTTCTTAATTTGAAAAATACTCTATAAATATTTCTGAAAGCAGTCAGTGATACAAAGTATAATTAAAGCAGGAATTTTTGGACTTTAGTGTGCACTAGAATCACTTAGAGAGCTTGTTAAAATAAGAATTGCTATGCCCTACACAAGAGATGACAATTCAATTGGTCTGGAATGGTTACAATAATTTTGATGGTACAGGTCCATGGACCACTGAGTAGAAATCCCACCGCCACTACACACACATACAATATTGGGATGGAGTTAGCTTATTTACATTTTCTTGAGCAAAAAAGTATAAACTATAAACTAAGACTAACCCCATCCTAGCAAGACTTTTTTTTAGGGAGATGCAGCAGCATAAACAAAAGTATTGAGGTGCAGTAAAGAAAACATTGGTTTAGTTGTATATAACAAAATGACTAAAGTTGTATTCTCTGGGAAGTGGGTAAGACTATATAATACTTTTCTCTTTATATTTATTTGTTACTGTAGGAATTCTTCAACATTATCATGTATTATCTTTGCTATTTTGAATCTGTCCAAAAAAATTAATATACCTTATTAATTATAAAAAATGCACAAAACAGAAAGTGGGAAATTATTATATTCTGTCATATAACTTATCATAAAGCAAAGAAAATGTTCAAATCATTTTAGAGAGAAAAAAGAGAGTCACACATACAGAAATACACTGAATCATTGTAAAAACGTATACCCAGTTATCACATAAATGCTCAGAAAGTCATCTTAATGACAACTGGGCTGACGTTACCCATTTATCTTGATATAAGACAGTGAAGATGGCTGATACTGGCGAAACAGAAAGTAACTTAAGGATCAAATTTTTTTTTCAAGCTCAAGTAGTCATTATGTAATTCCTAGTTGAAGTTGGGAAGGAAAGCAGTAGGCAGTTCCTTACAAAGATAACTTTTGACATTGACATATAACAGGTAGAGGGAAAAAGGTGAACTGACCTGGGAGACCAATATAGGGAGCTGATAAGTGCTGTCTCTGTGTTCTTTTCAACAGCCTTTTAGCATTTACATTGGCAGTGTTTGTTAATGAATGGGATGCTATTTACTCTACCAAATAGAGACACTCTTGTTCTCCATAGCCAGGACATAATTCATATGTGTTACAAGGTTTATTGCATTTATATGTGCAATCACTTGCTATAATTGAAATGTTGGAAATTTTAATCCGGTAGGCAATTTCTTACTGTTTCTTGCTATCCTTGTAATTAACACAGTTTATTAATATCCTTTGGACAGCTTTGGGATAGTAACTCTGCTCCTAATAAGTAGTTTGGGATAATGGTTACTAAGTAATTAATGCAGCTGCCACCCACTCTTGTCTTTTTTTATATTTATCAGAAGAAAATTAAAACTCCTTACTCCTTAGTGGGAGAAAATGCAGTCGGATATCACAAAAGAACAAGCTGATATTCTTTCCATTTTTAGTGGCAATCTCTGTGGTTCAGTCCCTTCTTAAGAGGTAGTCCCAGCTGGAGCCAAATCATGTTCATCTTTGGATCTGATGTCTTTGGGCATTTGGGAAGGGCTGTTATTATGTGACTACATAGAAATAGACTATGAGAGATGACCCAAGGGAAGAGCCACCAGAAATGACCAAAGAAAAAGGAAAAGTGGCAGAATTGGACATTCTGAGAGCAGCATAGTGTATAACTCAGATGGTTAAAATCTCATTAGAATGTACTGGGGTAGCAGAAGGGATTTAGTAGATTAAAAACTAATAATGATTAAAAGAAACCTTGAGCCGGGTTCGGTGGCTCAGCCTGTAATCCCGCGCCTTGGGAGGCTGAGGTGAGTGGAAGCTCTCTTCAATAAATTAAAAAACAAAAACAAAAACAGCTGAGCGTGATAGTGCACGCCTGTAGTTCCAGCTACTTGGAAGGCAGAGGTGGAAGGACCGCCAGAGCCCAACAGGTTGAGGCTATGGTGGCTGACAGGCATGCCACTGCCCTCCAGCCTAGGTAACAGAGTGAGACACCAACTCAATAAATAAATAAATAAACAAACAAATAAATAAAATGACAAACATACCCTAACAAATCAGTAATTACATTAAGTATACACAGTCAAAATTATTATTTAAAATAAAGAGATTGGGGGAGGTGATTAAAAACATAGCCCAATCATATGCATTTATAAGAAATATACTTCAAATTTGATGCTATAGACAGAAAGTCAAAAGATTGGATAAATGTATTTCACGTAAACTTCAATAAAAAGAAAGTAGAAGGACTACATTGGTATCGGTGAAAGTAGATATCAGAACAGCCAAAAGCAAAAATAAAATAAAAATAAAGGAGAAAAGAACTCCGATCTAAACCACACAATTTATTCAAACACTGATTCAAATTGGATCATAGGTATAGATGTAAAATATAAAAATGTGAAACTTCTAAGATAAGTAGGAAAAAATCTTTTTTTTTTTTTTTTTTGAGTTGGAGTCTCACTTTGTCGCCCAGGCTGGAGTGCTGGAGTGCAGTGGCCACTCCCGGCCACCACAGCCTCGACCTGCTGACCTCCAGTGATCCTTCCTCCTTAGCCTTCCAAGTAGCTGGAACTACAGGCGCTCGCTACCACGCCCAGCTAATTTTTTGATTTACTGTAGAGATGAGGTCTTGCTTGCCCAGGTGGATCTCGTACCCGCGGGCTCAGGCAATCCATTCACCTCAGCCTCCCAAGGCGCAGGATTACAGGCTGAGCCATCGAGCCCGGCTGGAAAAAATCTTTTGGCTCTAAGAGGCAAAAAGTTCTTAAACTTGACCCAAAAAGTGAAACCCAGAAGAGAAAAAAACCTGATAAATTAGATTTCACCAAAATTAAACTTTTATTCTGACAAAGATCCATTAAGAGGATAAAAAGACAAGATATCAAATGGGGAAAGATATTTTCAAACCAAACATTGATATTTTCTAACAAAAGATTAATATCTAGAGAACATAAGGAACTCTCAAAACTGAACAGTAAAAAAAGAGAAAAACTAATTAGAAAATGGGCAAAAAACATGAAGAAGCACTTCATTAAAAAGAATACATGGATTAAAATAAGCATATAAAATGTTTTCAACATTATCAGCTATCAGGAAATTAAAATTATCATAGCAATAACAAATCATATGCACCTATCAGAATGACTAAAATGAATAATCATAACAGCACCAAATGCTCATCAGTACTGGAAAACTCATTCAGCTGTGGATACAAAATAGTATAGCCACTCTGAAGAAGTTTGGCAGTTTCAAAATAAATCGTCATGCAATTAACATACAATCCAGTGCCCGGTGACCCTGATGATCGTGATAAAAGTATCAGCATGAAATGTCTTCTCTGCCTTCTGACCTAATCCCAGTAGTAGATGATCCACCTTGTGTTCTCTTCAAGGCAAGCAGAAATTTTGCCAGATAGAGAAGTGTTCTCCCCAATTTTATTGTGTAGTTTTTGATTGTGTTAAAAAGCAGTATTGTCTCATCCTATAAACTTATAGTCATTTCAAGCTTTCTTTTTTTTTTTTTTTTTTAGTTGGAGTCTCACTCTGTCACCTAGACTGGAGTGCAGTGGCTGCTCCCGGCCACCGCAGCCTCGACCTGCTGGGCTCCGGCGATCCTTCCGCCTCAGCCTTCCAAGTAGCTGCAACTACAGGCGCGCGCTACCATGCCGGGCTAATTTTTTGATGTATTGTAGAGATGAGGGCTCGCCAAGTTGCCCAGGTGGGTCTCAAACCCGCAGGCTCAGGCAATCCACTCACCTTGGCCTTCCAAAGTGCTGGGATTACAGGCTGAGCCACCGAGCCTGGCCTATCATTTTATTTTTGTTTTCTGTTTGTTTTTCTTTTTTTGTTGTTTCTCTACTTTTTTTTGCCTTCCTGTGGCTTACCTAAAATGTCTTGAGAAATTTCATTTTAACTTTTTAATAGACTTCTCTGTGTAACTTTTCCAGTAGTTGTTCCTGGTATTACATTATACGCACATAATTTGTCACAGTCATTTTATTATCTTGAGTAGTACTGAAACCATACATTTTTTAATGCACTTTTATCTTCTCCTCTCGATGACATAATTGTCTTTAATTTTGTTTGCATGTATTTGGGATCATATTAAACAATGTTATAATTTTTCTTCAACAACAGCACATAATTTAGAAAATACAAATGAATGGAATCTGTTGTTATTAACCCATATTTTCATGTTCTTCTTCCTTTCTGGTGTTTCAAGGTTTCTTCTTTATTATTCCCTTCTTGTTTAAAAAACTTATTTGTGCTGCTGTCTTGGAATAGGTTTGTTGTTTTCAAATTCTCTTAGCTTTTCTTCATCTGAGAATGCCTTGATTTCTCCCTCATTTCTGAAGAATATTATCACTAGATATATAATTCTGTGTTGACAACTCTTTTCTTTCAACACTCAAAAATTGTTATGCCACCTCCTTCAGGCCTTCATTACTTCTGATCACTAACCCATGTCATTATAATACAATTCTTATCTGAAAGGTAAGGTGTCACTCTTTAATTGCTTTCAAAATTTTTTCTTATTTATTTATTTTTTTTTTGAGTTGGAGTCTCACTCTGTCACCCAGACTGGAGTGCAGTGGGCGCTTCCAGCCACTGCAGCCTTGACCTGCTGGGCTCCGGTGATCCTTCCGCCTCAGCTTTCCAAGTAGCTGGAACCACAGGCGAGCACTACCATGCCCGGCTAATTTTTGATTTATTGTAGAGATGAGATCTCACCAAGTTGTCCAGATGGGTCTCGAACCTGCAGACTCAGGCAATCCACTCACCTCAGTCTTCTAAAGTGCTGGGATTACAGGCTGAGCCACCAAGCCCGGCTTATTTTTAATTTTCAAACGTTTGGCTATGATGTGTCTTAGTGTGATCTCTTTTGGCTAATCCTGTTATGATTTTGCTCAGCTTCTATAAATTTATGTCTTCTGTCAAATTTTGTAAGTTTTCAGCCATCATTTCTTCAACTATTATTTCAGTTCTGCTTTTTCCTCGCCTCTCTTTCTGAGATGCTAGTAGCACAAATGCTATTTATTTATTTTTAAATAATCCCACACAACCTTGGATACCTGCTCTTCTCCACTCTTATGTCTTTCTGTTGTTCAAATTGAATAATTTCTAATGTTCTATATTCCAGTTCACTGATTCTCTCTTCTGTTCCCTCCATGCTGTTGAGCTTTTTAAGTTATGGTGGATTTCAGTTCTAAAAATTTAGTTTGATTCATCCTGACTGTTTTATTTATTTGCAGATATTTTCTATTTCTGCATTTGTTTCAAACATGTTTGTAATTATTCATTGAAACATTTTAATGATTGCTGTTTTAAAATTTTTGTCAGGTAAATTTGACATCTCTTTCATCTCAGTGTCGGTAAATATTGATTGCTTTTTTAAAAATTTGGTGTGAGATCTTTCCATTTCTTGGTATGATAAGTGATTTTCATTTGAAACCTGACTATTTTGGGTATTATGTAGGAAACACTGAATCTTATTAAACCTTTTGCTTTGCTTACATTTTCTGAAATTGCTCTGGCAGTGGAAGGGGTGAGAGATGTCTCTGTATTACTTAGGATTCTCCAGAGAGACAAAGTTAATAGGTTGGATAAATATATGAGAGAGGATTTATTAGTCAAATTGACTCATATAATTACGAGAGATGAGAAGCCCCACAACAAGCTATCTGCAAGCTGGAGACCCAAGGACGCCAGTAACATGGCTCAGTCCAAGTCTGAAAGTCTCAGAACTGGAGAAGCCGATGGTGTCACTCTCTATCTGAGGATAAAGGCCAGAGAACCTGGGGGGGCGGGGGGAGACACTGGTGCAAGTTCCAAAGCCCAAAGACTGGACAACCTAGAGTTCTAATGCCTGAGGTCAAGAGAAGGGTTTCTGATTTTTAGGAGAGAAAGAGAGAGAATTGGCCTTTCCTCTGCCTTTTTGTTCTCTCTGGTTCCCCAGCCAAATGGATGGTGCCCACACATACCAAGGGAGGGTATTCCCTACTCAGTTCGCCAACTTACACACCAGTTTCCTTTGAAAATACCCTCACTGCCACACTTAGAATGAATGCTTGACCATTTCTCTAGTTATTTGTTAATTCTTTAAGTTGACACCTAAAATTAATCATCACAGTTTCATTAAAAGCATGTAAGATACAAGTCCAGGTTCTTCATGCAGCCCATATTAACACCCAACTGGAGTAGGTGCTCTTGATACTGCTTGTGAGAGTCGGAGTTGTAGACCCTCACTAGACCTCCACTGATAATGACCTGGCTAGGAACAGGAGAAGCAACTCCTTGCTGCTCTCTGCATGCTGTCTCCTGGCACAAGAGAAGAGGTGGTCTTTTACTACTGGACAATGGTAAAAGTCCTGACTCTCCACTCAGCCTCCTTTGAAACTTCCCTAACATTAATACTGAAAGAGAATGACACCACTCCGGTGGGTTGGGTGAGGGCCACTTTGTTACTTATGGGAAAGTGGAAATCTAGTGGTCTCCTGACACTGTGGCAGGATGACCTTATTATTCCCTGAAGAAAATGAAAGTTTAAGACATCTACTTGGCATTCTCTGACTGCACCCCAAAGGGGATGTTCGGTGCTTTGTTAAAACTTGGCAACAATGGAAATTTCAGCTCCCCACTCAGTCTCTACTGGAGTTAGAGCCACAGTTTCGGGGTGTGTGTGTGTGTGTGTGTGTGTGTGTGTGTGTGTGTGTATGTGTTGTGTTGTGTTCTCATGTGGTGTTTGGCTAAAATAGAGTGGTTAAGAAAGGTTACTGTCTAAACATTTTCTATCTTGCTAGGCTGCCCCTTTCTTTTTTCTTTTCTTTCTTTCTTTTTCATTCTTTTTTTTGTCTAGCTAAAGGAGGCTTTAAGGGGCTTTATTTGCCAGTTCCTTTAGCTCCAAGTTTGGCATGCACATGTCAAAAGGAAATCTAGGAAACTCATTGCCATGTCAAACCTTGGATCCCAAGGTCCTCAGATTGTCTGATGTCTATCTACCTTTCAGAATTTTTGCATTTAAAGTCCAGAGTTTTTAGCTATACCTGAAGGACAACTATGAAAACATGTGCCTACACCATCTCCCAGAACTGTTGACTATTTTAAACCACATTCTGATGTAGCTTGAGAAAAAAAACATTAAACAGCAGTCATTTAGTCAACTCATCTCGACCTTCATTTTTCTAAAATTCATTAGAGCCCCACTCTGAGGCAATTACTGTGGTTTATGCTGGTGACTTGAAGATATGTACAGTTTCTGCCCTTAGGGAGTCACACATCTGGGGGAGAACCACAATAAACAAGCAAAAATGAAACACAATGTGAAAAGTGTTAAAGTAGAGATGTGTATAGGGTACTATGGAAAGCAACTAATTCAATACAAAAAAGTGAAGCAAAAAGGAATATCCATTTTAGCTGAGAATTATAGGACAAATAAAGGTTAGCTAGGTAGCCCAAGGTAGAGGTCAACCTGTTCAAAAAAAACCAACCTTCCTCATAAAGATAAAGAACTGTACTGGCAGACACAGTATCCTGAAAGAACACAGTGTAGTTGGGATATGCCAGTGTTCACCGTGACATTGTGGAAGGGTCTGGAACAGTAACAATTGAGGAGAAGTTACAGTTTCATAAAAAAGAACCATTTTTATATGTCATGATATGTGCTTTTGTTATTAAATGACAGCAATAGGAATGTCTAGAAATTTTTAACAATTAGATCTACTTGATATTTCTAAAACAAAATGTATACAAAAATAAAGCATAAAAATGATGTGCTAATTTAAGAGCATATCTGTGTGTAAGAATAATAAAATATATATGATTCTCTCCACTTCTTAAAATGAAATTGTCACCGTGTTAGAGAGATCTTTCCTGACCACCCTCTGAATTATTTCACACTATTATCACTGACTAAATTTTTGCTTGTTTCCTTTTATTTTTTATTTTTTTATTTTTTTGAATCGGAGTCTCACTCTGTCGCCCAGACTGGAGTGCAGTGGCCGCTCCCGGCCACCGCAGCTTCGACCTGCTGGGCTCCGG
>CAUYQG010206593.1:0-20383 GCA_963574415.1 Tarsius wallacei | reverse complement strand
GCTTCTTTCAACCTTTGTTGGGAATCAGAGCACCTGGATGGTGCTTTTTACCTGATTAGTCTGAAATGTTGAGCACAGACTACTTGAGTGTTATACAGTTGTGGATTTTTAAAAATTGTAATTTTTACGTTCTTTCAGAACAAGATGGAAGTAGGACTTTGCAACTTGCATGCCTACGTCCGTGTCCCTTGGACTGTTCCATCGTGTTTCCGACATTTAAAATACTTTTTCTTTTGAAATGTGTTGGGAGAAAAGTGGGGTGGCAATGAGAAGCAAGGACAGCCTAAAGGAGGGACTGCCCCCCATGCCCTCCGCCCACCAAGGGAAGTGACTTGGATTGCCTTTCGCTTTTAGCCCCACTCTTGTGTCGGTAAAGAGATGACTGCATGAGCTCAGCCTTGGCCCCCAGCCCTGGGCCGGCGTGCAGGTGATGCTGCCGGTACAGTCGGTATACCAGATGTCTACACCTTTATTCCAGCCTCAAAATGAACTGGACCCAGAAACACTTTGCTCATATTGTTTTTATTCTGAACCTTGCATGCCTGTGGGTTTCCTCGGAGGCCCTTCTTGTGTCAGGTGGGAGAGGACGCGGGGGAAGAGAAAAAGGTTAGGGAGAGAAGGAAACGGACCCTTCCCTGATGCACCAGGCAACGCTGCCTTTTGGACGTGGGGCAGGGATCGGGAGGGGCACACGGGCCGTGGCGGACGGCGTCTGGGTGTGCGTGGCCTTTCCGGGCATGTTTTAAAAACCACAGCCATAAAGGAGCGCCGTGGATATTCGCTGTGACCTGAGTGGGACACACTGCAGAGCCTGCACTGTGCTCCCTGTGCTGGGGACCCTTTGCAGAGTCCCCGGCGTGTTGCTCACTTGCTCGAAACAACCAGCGTGTGATCTGGTGGTTTGTCCTGCACGACAGCCCACAACCCTCGCCCTTGGGCTCCTGCGAGGGAACGTTCCAGGCGGTGTGCTTGTCTGTCCACAGCCTCCCCACGGACTGCAGCTCCAGTTCTCGCTGGATTCAAACTCCTCCAAGGAAACCAGAGCCCTCGGCAGGGCCCACAGAGGCCCACGAGGACAGTCTGGACGGGATCCTAAGGACCCCGCCCTCACGGTCCCCCACCACCCTGTCGCTGCAAGATGGCCCCAGGGGGCGTCTCCTTTATCCACTCCTGGCTGGGAATGGAGTTGCTGATACCAGTGACACCTCTCCCGAGGGAAGCCCCTGGCCCTGGGGGCTGGAGGAGACGTCAGGATTGTCCTTTGAAAAGGCAGGATGGCAAAGGCAATCAGGGCAGAGAGGCTTGTGGGGATGGAGCCTTAGGTTGGGAAGTCCGATGGCCGGGGCACCCCATCGGGCCTGTCCTCGGGGCACTTGTCTTCAGGACTGTAATCGACTGTTTACGTTTTGAAAGGACAGAGCCCAGAATGGAGCAAATCTGGTCACCTTGGGCAGACCCGTTCACGTCCGTGGGTCACTGCTGCACACACAGCAGTCATCAAGAACCAGAACAAGCAGCTTTCCAACCTCTGGGTGGCCTTCATCCTACTTGGCCACAGAGGCTAAGATGAACAGCTCATCTTTGTCCCAAGAACTTGTCTTCCTGCTACCGGCCCAGCCTTTATTCTATGTCCCCGTGACTGACCCACCCACCCGGCTACCGGCCCAGTCCTTCTTGACTCTGTGATTGACTCCCTGTGACTGACCACTTCCATCTCTCTGGTCTTCAGAGATATGAAAAAAACAGACCATCATCATGGAAACAGCCCTGGGTTATGTCACCCAAGAATGTCTGCTTGCCCTTCCCGCCCCAGAAAAAGGCCATGTAAGCCCCTAGCCCTGAGTATTTGGGGCCACACTTTTCTTAGCGTCTGGTCCCTTCTGCCCCTTGAGAAGTGAGTACACTCTTTTCTGATCTCTTTCTGTGCAATTCTTGGCATACCCATGGCACCAACTCGGCTCACCGGTCTAACACTTTTCAGACAGCAAGACAAGAGGGCGGCCTCCTCAGGGCAGCAGCTGTGTGGACGGCTTTGACTCCATAGGACCACCCTTCGCCCTGACTTGTCAGGAGCAAGCACTTGATGAAAACTGGGTGACTTGAGCTGAAGCGGCCCCGAGCACAGAAGAGACCAAGAAGCAGGAGAAGTGGGAAGAAAGCTGAAAGGGAAGTGGTGCCTTCTCTTCCTGTGGGTCACGCAGCTGAAGCTCTTCCGGGTGGTCAACAAGGGTTCTGGGAACCGTTGCGTGGCCTCTGCTTTCGGTCAGAAGGCAGCGACGGCCGCCCCGCTTCCTCCCGCCTCAGAGCTCCTGAGTTCCCAGAGACGGCTCTCATCCACCCACCGCCAATCTGGCCCCGCCTGCATTCAAGCTCACGTACCCACCCATCCTGAGACGTCCCTGCCACCCCGGGGGCTGGGCATTCCCCCCACGGACTGGCTCCCTCCTCTTTCGTCCACTCCAGGACTTGGGCCCTGCAGTTGTCCTGGAGTATCTGCTCTTTCTCTCCTCTGGTTCTGTCTCTCTCTGTCTTTGTTTCTCACTCTCTCTTTGTCTCTCTCTCTTTGTCTCACTCTCTCTGTCTCTCTCTGTCTCTATCACTCTGTCTCTGTCTCTCTGTCTCTGTCTCTGTTTCTACTTCTCTGTCTCTCTCCCTTTCTCTCTCTCTGTCTCTATCACTCTATCTCTGATTCTCTGTCTCTGTCTCTCTGCCTGTCTGTCTCTCTCTCTTTCTTTCTCTCTGTCTCTATCACTCTGTCTCTGTTTCTGTCTCTATCTCTCTTTGTCTTTCTCTCCCTATCTCACTCTCTCTGTCTCTCTCTGTCTCTATCACTGTCTCTGTCCCTCTGTCTCTGTCTCTCTCTGTCTCTGTTTCTACCTCTCTCTCTCTCCCCATCTCTGTTTTTCTCTCTGGCTCTCTCCGTCTTCCTTTTCCTCTGTGTACGAAGAAGACAGCCTCTGCTTCTCCAAGTCTCATTCTCATCCACAGAAAGCCTGCCTCAGCAGCTCCCCTCTGAGCTGTGATGGGTTGGGCCGTGGATGCCTTGAGCTGTCCACGTGTTGCTCTGTCCCTGCTTGCGTCAAAGCTCTTCAGAAGAGGATGCCATGTCATCCATCCTACCCAACTCCAGCTCCCGGCTTCCCAGATTCCCTTTAACCCACTCTTGCCGCATCTGCGTCTCCAGACCCTGCCGAAGATGCCCCGTCAGGTCCTCAGCGACGTCTCCGCGCCACGCCGACCGTCGGGGCGGATCTCCCACCTCGCCCAGTGTGTTCCCACAGCTCCGTCCATCCCTGCTGCTGTTCAAAGCCCCGGGCCCTTCCCTCGTGTGCTTGCTCCTCCTGGCTCCCAGACGTGCTTCCTCCGGCCCTTCAGTGGGCTCTCTTTCTCAGACCCCGCCTGCTGTCATCGAGGGGCCCGACGTCCTTGCCGAGGATGAAGCCAGCCCTGCCGTCCGCTGCCCGGTCCTCTGCTCTCCTGCTTGCTATCTTCCTTCGTGGCACTTGTCATTGCTGAGCTCGTGTGTTTATTTGCAAGTGAGTCTGGGCAGGGTTTCCCAGCAGAACGTAAACCCCAGCAACTTAGGAACTTGGTTAGGCTAGTCCCTTCCACACGACACAGTCGGCCCTGGATCCACAGGACTGATGACGCCACACCCCGTCCCTGAGGAGCGCACCGTCTGTAGGGGATGGTAGTAATGATGCATAACACTAAGTGCCATATGTGTACACACATGTATAAGCATCAGGTCCTGCCAATAACTGTATGAAGCTATGAAGCAGGTGGTATCATGTCTATTTTACAGACACAGAGACTGAGGCTTTGGAAGAGTTATGTGACATGCCTGGGGTTATACGATTGTCAGCAGGAAATGCAAACACAGATCCTTCTGCCCCCAGAGCTGAGCTGTGCTCGTCAACCTAGAGATCTCTGACCACCCCCCACCCCGCCACCTGACAGCAAGTGGAAAGGTCACCCCATCTGTGCAGGTTGCCTTGGTGTGGATGTGGCAGTTCCGCCTGCCTGTGAGCAGTGAACACTCATCGTGCTTACTTGGTAGAAAAGAGTGCTGACTTTACTCATTTTGCTATAAATGCAGTCTGTATGCCAGAAGCCAAAATATACAAGGTTGGTAAATATTTTGAACTTAGTTACAAGCAAGGACCCAAATCCAATTAATGTTGGCTCAGTGTGATACAGTTGTTGGCTAGTTTTAGGAAGTATGCAGGTAGGTTCAGTTCCAATTTGAAGACAGTCTTTGGTCGTATTTCAGCAGAGTGTTTTAGGAAACGACAACCTTTGGGTCTACTTGGGCCTGTTTCTGAGTTCAGCACCATTTGTTCCCCATCCTGGTTTATACTCAGGTTCAGTACGAGGCCCTGGCTCCTGGGTTTTGTGGCCTGGGTTTCTTGGGCCATAACCTGCTCCATGAGTGTGAAGAAGCCTAAGAAAAGCTCTGTCTTAAGACTGTGTGTGTGAAAAAGATCTTTACTTGGGCCAAACTGGGAACAATGGGATTCATTCTGGCCAGCCACGTTTAATTCTAAGGTTCCTAGCAACCACATGAAAGAAATAAAAAGAAACAAGAGACAATTTTAATAGTAGATTTTATTTAACCCAATATACCCCAAATATTATTATTATTTCAACATGTAAAAAAATGACCAGATCTGGCCTGTATTTCACACGTACAACATATCTCAAATTAGATCAACACATTCCAAGTACTCATACCACTTGTGGCCAATGGTGACCGTATAGGACAGCATCTCTCCAGATGGTAAGAATGGATTTGATTTTTGTTAATGATGAGCAATTATTATTTTCTCTGCTTATACCAGACACATAGCATCCTTGATTGGGAAACTTACAGTTTGTATAGTCTAATTACCCACTCGATGTTAGAATCTCTGCTAGATATCACCTGAGATACTAAGATGCTATTGGATAACGGGTCATTCAACATCTGTTCATACAGAAACAGGGAGCGCATCCACTCCAAAGTGAGGTGTTCCAGCTCTGGCCAGCTTCATTATTATAAAAGGATTCTTTTAAGTGAGCTGAACATTGCCCCATGAGTGTTTCTCCTGTGGAACTACACTTCGGAGCCACAGAGAGCAGGTCTGTTTCTTTCACATGACGGCCGGCTTTCTATTTGGAGATAGCTGTGTGTCTTGTGGTGACAGTCTCCTCCAAATAATCCGCCTTCTTGCTTCCGTCATTGTTCCTGATAGCCTCACGTCTTCTCAACATTCTGTTGAGAACCTGGGAACACATTTCAGATTCTCAGACTCCTGGCCACAAGTCTTCCTCCTGCCTCAGCCTCCCAGAGAGCTGGGATTACAGGCTTGAGCCTCTGTGCTCAGCATGCAGTCCAGATTCTTAAGTGTGATGCCCAGAGCTGAGTACAATGTCCATGTGTAGCCCCGCCACTCCAAGACAGAGTGAGACCTGAGCTCTCGGGCCTGGATGGTGCACATCGACTGCACCATGAGTACCACTCACTGTTGCTTCCTCCTGAGTTTCATGGCCACAGACAACCTAAAACAAGGTCCTTGTGCCACATCTTCCGTGTGTGTGTGTATGTGTTTTGAGTCAGGGTCTCGCTGTATCACTCAGGCTGAAGTGCAGTGGCATGATCACAGCTCACTGCAGCCTCGACTACATGGGCTCAAGCGATCCTCCCACCTCGGCCTCCCAAGTAGCTGGGACTACAGACATGTGCCACCACACCTGGCTGTTTTTTATTTTTTGTAGGGACAAAGTCTCACTATATTGCCCTGGTCTCAAACTCCTAAGCTCAAGTAATTCTCCCACCTCAGCCTCCCAAAATGCTGGGATTACAGGTGGGAGCCACATGCCCGGTCCCTTGTGTTCTTTTTTTTTCTTTCCCCACAATAAAGGGGTGAAGAGAAAAGGTCAAACCCCAAATCCCAGTTAGCAAGAAACTGCAACAGTTTATAGGCCGGCTGCTGGTGAAAATGTCTAGGCATCGGGAGCATTTCATATTTCCTTTCTCGCTTGGCTAGTGAGGTCTGAAGTGTGGCTAAGTGCCAAGGGCCAGATAGGGACATGAGAATGTCGCTTAAGCTAAGTGGCTCATGCCTGTCATCCCGGCACTTTAGGCAGAATTGCTGGAGCCCACAGGATTGAGAGCAGCCTGGGCAACACAGGGAGACCCTGTACTTCCAACGCATAACATTAGGTGGGTGTGGTGGGGCATGCCTGTAGTCCCAACTATGGGGGGCAGAGACGGAAGGATCGCCTAAGCCGTGGAGGTGGAAGCGATGGTGAGGTGATCCTGGCACTGCACTCCAGCCTGGGGCAGAGTGAGACCTTGACTCAAAAACATTATAAAGACTCGGCCCGGGCAATGCAAGGGAGCAGTCTGACATCCTTTCTGGGCTGACTGGGAGGAGTTGGATGCTGATCTGAGCTGAATGCCCAAGCTGTGTTGAGACCGGTTGGATGCCTTCCTTGCACAAGCCTTGTGTTCTTCTGTGTGCAGTTGTGCATGGCCCCAAGGCAGTGCCATAGATGGGCATGGGACATTTATCATTTAACTCAGTGAGTTTGGGAGAGCAAAAAATAAGGAAAATAGCCCAGAAGATGACATGGAAAACTTAAACAACTGTTACCTTTTTTAAAGAATACGAAACAACAAGATATTTGGGGGTACATCATCCAGTGTATTAATGGGAGATTTTGATTACCCATTATCAGCCAATTAGGCCTTTACGTGTAAGCTTTTTATAGCTTTATATAAATCATCAATTAAAGTTTTGAGTACGTCATAACCTAAACCGAAGTCTTATAACACTAGTGCTTTACTAAATAGAACATTTTAAGTAAACATGTTCAATTACTTTCAAAGTACTCAATATCCTTCAAACGAATCCATCTTTCTCCACGGTTATTTCCAGGCCTTCGAAGCTACGTTTCAGTCTTCCTAGGATCGTCTTCTCCCATCTTTGCCTGGAAGAGTTCTGCTTGCTCTCTGTGTTCTGTCGCCCCGTTTCCGAGGGCTCCGGCAGGGCTGCACATTGCCCATCACTGCCACCGCCACACTCTTGTTATTTTCTGTGTGTCGGCCTGTGTCTCCTACTAGACTGTGCATGTGTTGGGACAGGGATTGACACTGCTGTACCCCAAGCGCCTAGCGCCGCACAAAGTGGCTGCTCAGTAAATGCTTTGCGGTTAAACCAATGAATCCTCACGACCACGTGCCGAGGCAGCTGTTATCATCCTCATTACAGATGAGGTAGTTGGCGCTCAGAGAGTTCAGTGGGCTTGCGAAGGCGCCAGGTGGCTGGTAAAGCTGTGGCTTCTGGCCCTGGATTCCGGAGCTAGGTGGAATGCCCTCATCTTAAGACCAGGGACAGGTGCCTTCCATGTCACTTGATAGAGCCCTTCTGGACTTACTGGAGCAGAGACCTAAAATGCAAATAAATACCAGAAAGACAGAAGCACACTGGATTGACTTCTGCTAACACTGGAGCGTTCAGTACTGACGCCAGACGGCCTCCGAGAAGGAACAGGCGGTGCCTGGAAGGGAGAGTGAGCCTGTGTCCTTGTCATGTATCTCTGCATGGATCGTTTTCTGCCAGCCGCTCCATTTCCCGAGGCAGGTGCTGGCTGATTCTTTGACTGGCTTGGCTTCCAAGCACTTAGACAAGAGCAGCCCCCATCTTTGATCCACCGTCATCAGAAATGATTGACGCGTTTTAAATAGTGTTATTTTTCTGCTTAAAAAAGGTAAACATTCTTGTTGAAAATTTGAAAAACTGACATTAAAATCATGTAGAGAAAAATGACCCCTAACCAGAGATTCCTTTTTCCTTTTGCAAACACTTTCCCTCGTCACTGTCATCTGCGCCTGTTCTACGTGTCCTTTAATTATGTAGTTTATTGGGAATTGTTCTGCGTGGTTCCATACTCACCACTGCATGGCTTTTAGTGCTCGCCTAGGCTCACTCTAGGTCTGACCCCACATGCATCTGATCAGTTCCATGCTGTGGGGTATGCAGGGTTCTTTTCAGTTTTCAATTCTACAAACAATACAGCAACACTTATTCTTGGATGATAATCTCTGCACACATGACTGATTAAGGAGGGATTTTTCTCATCTAATTGGTCATGTGTTGCGCTGGCCTTATTAGGATAAGAACTCCCCCTCCCGGCCCTCACCTTAACATGCTTGCAAAATGCTGGTCCCCGGCAGTCTTCGGATTGAGTCAAGGATTAGGACTCCTGACTCCTGCGTGCCCAGATTGAACTTGCTCCTGGAGACTCACTGCTCTCCCATTTCCCAGCTGTGCTGGAGAGCTGAGCTCCAGGGCAGGGCAGAGGCTTCTCTGTTTTCAGTCTGGACTCCTCCTCTCCGCCAGCAGCACTGTCCCTGCACCCCGGCACCTGAACGGGGAAGAACAGTTTGTGTTGAGGATGAGGTGGGCAGGGGCAGCAGAGAGAGAGAGAGAGAGAGAGAGAGAGAGAGACAGACAGACAGACAGAGAGACCAAGAGGCAAAGAGAGACAGAGAGAGAGAGAAAGAGACAGACAGACAGAGAGCGACAGAGAAAAAGAGACAGAAAGAGAAAGAGAGATTCAGAGAGACAGAGACAGAGGCAGAGAGTGTAACAGAGAGACAGAGAGAAACAGGAAAAGAAAGTAAGACAGAGAGACACACAGAGACAGACACACTGAGAGAGAGAGACAGAGACTAGAGACAGAGAGACAAAGAGAGAGACAGAGATAGAGACAGAAAGAGAGAGAGAGAGAAAGAGAGAACAAGCGCAAGTGAGCAAACAAGCAGGACACACAAACACCCTCTTTCGAGTCTTTTCTTCCTCAATCCGGAGAAGGCGAGAAAGCAGCTGCCCAAGTTAATGCTGCCCTGGGCCAGCCTGAACGACTTGGCCCACGTGGCTTGTCACCTGCGGCCATTAGGACCTTGTAGTGTCCGAGAAAATGCATGGATGAACTCACTGGGCTGACCCCACACCCCGTGTCTCAAGAACAGACAGACTTTTCTCTGCTGTTGGTTACCAGCGTCTTTTCTTTCCGCTGACTCAGTTCACCCAGAAGCGAGAGCTAATCCCCCGTGAGGGTTCGGAAGGCATGTGATGGCTCCAGGCTGCCTTCGCCTCGGGCCCAGGAGAGGCTGCCCATTGCCTGAACGGCTGCGCCTCGTCCCTGCCCACCCTGCCCGTGTCTGGGGGAGTGGTCCGACAGGCACTACACGAATTCACAGTCCTTTTGTTTCAGATGGAGCAGTCATTCATAAACACACACATACACATTTACAGTCGTGCATCTCTTAACTGCAGGGACATGTTCTGAGACGTGTTGTCAGGCAATTTCCTTGTTGTGTGAGCATCACGGATTACACTTGTGTAAACCTAGGCGGTCCAGCCCACCACACACCTGGGCTACGTGGTCTAGCCTATTGCCCCAAGGTTGAAAGCAACGTAGCATGTTACCGTGCGGAACGCTGCAGGCGATTGTAGCGCAATCGTCAGCAATTGTGCATTGAAATGTAGAAGAGGCACAGTAAAAAAAAAAGCGTATGAAAGATAAAAGAGAGCTCTGAGTGGGGTGCTTACCAGGAACGGGGCCTGCAGGGCTGGAAGCTGCCTGGGGAGTCAGGAGTGGGCGGAGCGGACATGAAGGCTGAGGACCCGCAGTGCACTCGTTCGCAACTTTCTTTCTCTTTACTAATCAATTAAACCGAGCTTACTGTCGTTTTTTGCTTCATGAACTTTTGGTTTGTTAAGACTTTTGACTCTTTTGCTGCAACACTTAGCTCAAAACACAAACACGCTGCACAGCGGCACGAAAATATTTTCTTCGTATCCTTATTCTATAAGCTTTTTTCTGTTACTTTTTTTTGACTTTTTAACCTTTTTTGCTAAAAATGAAGACACACAAACACATCAGCCTAAGCTTACATGGGGTCAAGACCATCGATATCCCTGTCTTTACCGCCACGTCTTGTCCCATCTGGATACCTCCTGAGGGCCCTGCTGAGGCTGTCTCATGGATGTTTATTTACTTATTTATTTATTTGAATCGGAGTCTCACTCTTTGTTGCCCTGGCTGGAGTGCAGCAGCACGCTCACGGCCACCGCAGCCTTGACCCGCTGGGCTCTGGCGATCCTTCCACCTCAGCCTTCCAAGTAGCTGGAACTAAAGGTGCGCACCACCATGCCTGGCTAGTTTTTGTGATTTATTGTAGAGAGGAGGTCTCGCCAAGTTGCCCAGGCTGGTCTCGAACCCCTGGGCTCAGGCAATCCTCTCAGTTCGGCCTCCCAAACTGCTGGGATGACAGGCTGAGCCACCATACCCAGCCAGTTATTTTTAAAAATAACTACACTCTAAAATAGCGATGAAAAGTCTGACATAGTTAAAACATGACTGTCTGTTATCACCCCCAGTGTTACGTCCTGTACATCATGGCGTGTTCTATTCGGTAGGTTTGTTTGCATCAGCACCAGCCCAGACACCTGAGCAACGCCTGTGCTACAAACTTGCTGCAACCTTACTACAGCTACCATGTAGCTAGACACTAGGAGTTTTGCGACTTCGTTGCAATCTCATGGGGCCACCATCATATATGCTGTCAGTCATTGACCAAAATGTTATTATACATCTTATGATTGTATACACACACACACACACACACACACACACACACACACACACACACACGTACAATCAGCCCTCCGTATCCCTGGGATCTGAGTCGTAGATTCAACCAACCACAGAGCAAATACATTAAAAAAAATTGTGTCTATACTGAACATAGACTTTTTTCTTGTCATGATTCCCTAAGCAATACAATATAACAACTATTTATATAACATTTCCATTGCAGTAGGTACTTTAAGTCATCTAGAGATGATTTTAAGTGTACAGGAGGTCGTGTGTAGGTCATATGCAAGTCTCAAAACATTTTCTATCAGGTACTTAAGCATCTGCGGCTTTTAGTGTCCATGAGAGGTCCTGGAATCAATCCGCCGTGGATGCCAGGGGATGATTGCACGCATGCATGTGTGCACACGTGTGTGTGTGTGTGTGTGTGTGCCGCCAGCTTGTGCCATGCACCAGGCTACATATTAAGGACACAGTGGCACAGCTGCTGCCTTTGAGGAACTTGAAGTTAGTGAGAATCCCAGACAATAAATGGAGAGTGGCAATGCGATATCAAAGGGGTTATCATGGGAAGCACAAGCAAAAACAGCCCTGGGAAGGCCCAGTCCCCAGGCCGGGGCAGGAATCTGTTCAGGAAAGGTATCCTTCTAAGAATGGTCGAATCAGATCTTACTGGCTATGTGAGATCACCGGTCAAGAGGTGTTACAAAGAAGTTACGATCAAAAGACAGCTTGTTTGCATAATAAGCATATTTTCTCGGATACTTGTATTTGCTGGGAACATCTGTGTTCTAACTCACTGTCAAAAGTTGCAATAAAGATACGAGTCCCATGTCCATACGCCCGACCTGCGTATGTGTTTTCTTCCCCTGGACCCCAATCATATACGGCTCTATAATTTTATGATTTTCTTTCGTCACATCTTGCTTTCTTCTGTTTTTAATTGTATCTCCTACCCTTTACAATATTGTCCCTATGCCCTTAAACGTCGAAGCATTCTTATGGAGAGGAACGTGCTTTGTATGGTTCTGCAGGCAATCTCTTCAGTTTGGAGCTAACAAGTCATACCAACCCAAGGAGCCACAATTTTCAAGGAGGAAATCCTAGTGCAGCGGGGCTAAGTGACTTGTCCAAAAATCACACAGCACACGAGCGAGGCTTGTTTAGGTGCTTTTTCCAACACCCACCCCTTCTCTCACCTAGTACCACACAGTCTCTGAGAGAGTCAGGCTCAGAGTCCACACACACAGCCTTGTGAGAAGGTCTGGAAAAAGGTGAGTAGGAGGCTGAGGATAGAAGAAGGTATACGGTGATTAATGTTTCTAGCATGAAAAAGATGGATCAGAAGGTGTAATGTTGCCAAGAACTCATTGGAATGAAAGAAAAATATCATTTTAAAGAGCCATGCCATACTTTTCTTGAACATGGCATTATTTCAAGTAATTTCTTCCCTCAAGAAAAGCATTGGAAACAGTAACTTCTAGAGTAGACTTGGTCTTTGAGATTCAAATCCTATCAGCTGTGTGTTCTTTGCAGTCCAGAAAAGACAAGAGCTGAACAGCCTTGTTTTAAAAACCATCTCTCCTGGGTAGAGTTAAACTCCGTCCACACACACTCACACAAGGATTGTTCAACAGTTTCAAGGGATTTATAGGCTCTGCACCATCATTCTCTCTCTCTTTGCTGTGTCTTCCTTCTCTGACTTCCTTCTAATTCTAGTAGGTTTATGGTCTAGTGACTGCATCCTACAGCAGCATCCCTGAACCCTCTGACCACACCCTAATCTCCACCCTGCCTCTCCCATGCCGTGATCCAGAATGTAGCCACCCATCAACTCACTGTGGTCCAGCTCACACACCCAGTGTGAAAACTGTGGTCTAGTCCATTTCCTCACCCCCCACCCTTGGTCAAACCCAGCCAGCCTGTTGTACTCCTAACACTTTCTTGGACCCACAGCTCCTCCTCGTCATCCCCTTGCCACAGTCCCAGTTCAGGTTCTCATCATCTCTTGCCTGGACAACGGTAAGAGTTTCCAGCGTGTCTCCCTATCACGTGGCTTGGTCGTCTTGGGACGCTTAGAATCATAGTCTTGTGTATTCTGTTGACAGTTGTAAAACTGTCTGGTGTCTTGGGCAAGGTGATACAGTCTTGTTGACCACGTGGCTGTTAAGTAATTAGGCAGGTTCGTTAAGACAGTCATGTTAATTCATACTAAATTCATCTAGTAAATATTTATTAAGCAGCTGTCTCGTGCCAGGCACTGAGGTAGAGCCGAGAAGGGGGCAGTTAACAGGACAAATAGTCCCACGATTGTGGGGTCTTACGAGGAAGCACGGGAAGCATGGGCAAAAGCAAGGTGCTGTGCTCAAGTCTTGGCTCCACACCTTATGACTTTGTCAAGGTCCTTCACTTGTTCATTCATTCATCCATCCATTCATTTGATAGCAACTGATTGTCTATTAGGTGTCAGGTGGGGATTAGGCAAAGCCCTGCCCTCAAGAAGTGCACTTGCCTGTGGGAAAGAAAAGTTAATAATACGTACATGCATGCATCATTTCAGGTAGCATGGCTGCTAAGAAGAACCCAAAGTAAGGTGATAGGGTGGAGTGCGACCGGTGAAGATGTTTGCTTACAAGGATCTGTTTTAGATTGAATGACCAGGGAAGATGACTTTTGAGCAGATATGTGAAAATGGTCTGTGAAAGCAAAGAGCTGAAGGAAAGAGCAGAGGAAAAAAACAAGTACAAAAAAAGAAGACAGTGAGAAGGGAAAGCCCTTGGCCGTTAGACAAAGAGGAACAAAGCTGGGTAGCTGGAGCAGAGTGAGTGGAGTGGGGCCAGGTCATGGTGGGTTCCAGGGACCATGTAAAGACACTCAGATTTTATTCCAAGTTATTTACTCTCTCTGAAACTGAGTCTTCTCAACTAAATAAAGAAATCTTATAAAAATGTTGTGAGAATTGCAAGTTACGATCCTTCCATTCGTTAGCTAATTAATAAATACACCTTTTATTTTTAAAAATAATGTTATTTTAATAGCTTTAGGGGGCATTGTTTCCAGAGGGCAAGTCCTGTTGTCTCTGATACAAGACCCCTCGCACCAGGGCGAGGACCACAGGTGAACACGGGTCTAAGAGAGCCCTCTAAGATGAGTTTTGGTTACGTGGCTGGTTTGTGTAGTGGTGAGGTCTGGGCTTTAAGTGTGCCCATCATCCCCATTAGTGCATACTGCTCCTGATAGGGGATTTTTCCCACCCTCCCTCTTCTGAGTCTCCCATGTGCATTATGCCATCTCTATGCCTTTGCAGACCGTTAGCTAAGCACCCACTTACAAGTTATCTCACTTAGGATAATGGTCTTCAATTGCATCCAAGTTGCTGCAGAAAATACTATTTTGTTCTTTCCTGTGGCTGAGTAGTGTTCCATGGTGTATATATACACACCACATTTCCATTATCTGCAGATCAGTTGATGAACATTTAGGCTGATTCCACATCTTTGCAATTGTAAGTTGTGCTGCTATAAACATGAGGGTGCAGGTGTCTTTCTTGTATGATGACCTCTTTTCCTTTGGGTAGATACCAAGGAGTGGAAAGAGCATTTACGTACTTCGCTGCCATATGCTCATGCCAGGCATTGAGAATAATGAGATGAGGAAGGTACAGCTTGTTCTCAAGGATGTCACAATTGGTGTGGGAGGTGGGACCATAGGAAATATTAGAGCATAGTGTGACAAACACAACAGTAGACACGTGTGGATCTTTTCTCTCTAATATTTACAACACTTCTTATCTGAATTACTTCCAGGACCTTCTGACTTGTGAGTCCAACCCAGGACTTCCCCAAAACATTTGCCATACTGCACCAGAGTGATTTTCTTAAAATTCCAATGACCATTCATTCACTCAAAAATATTTACTATGTGTCTGCAATGTGCCGGGATTCCTTCTAGGTACTTGTGAAACATCCGTAAACCAATATCCCTTGTCTGACTAAAATCCTTTAAAATATATATTACATTTTATTTTATTATTATAGAGATGTGGGGCCCAAGTAAGGATTAACTGCACAAGTAGACTGCACGCAGGTGAAGTTTGGGCCTCCAGCTGAGCCTCATCCCCCAGTATAGGACCAGGAACCCTTTGTGTTATTACGTGCCCCTCCCCCCTGCTGCTGCCTCCCCGGCAGTGTCTAGCAACTGCAAATTCCTCCCTTGTACTAATGTTCAGGCCCCACTTATGAGCGAGAACATGCGGTATTCAGTTCTTTGTTTCTCTGATAGATACTAAGTGCAGTGGTCTCCAGCTCCATCCAAGTTGTTGCCAAGCCCGTGGTTTTGTTCTTCTTTATGGCTGCATTTTACCCCATCATGCGTATGTACCACATTTTCTTTGTCCAGTCCACTTTTGATGGGCGGTAGAGTTGGGTCCATGTTTTTACTACTGTGAATAGTGCTGCAATAACATGTGTGTGCAGGCGTCTTTTTTGTAGAATCGTTTATGTTCCTTTGGGTATATTTCCAGGAGCGGGATCATACCCAATCTGGATCATGTGGAAGGTCAATTTTTAGTTATTCTAGAAGTTGCCACACCGCTTCCATAGAGGTCAAACGTGCTCACACTCCCACCAACAGTGTAGAAGCGTTCCCTTTTCTCCCTACTACATCAATATCTGTTGTTTTTTGACTTATTAATGATGGCCTTCCTTACCGGAGTTAGGTGGAATCTCACTGTAGTTTTGATTTGCACTTCTCCGATGATGAGTGAGTTTGAGCATTTTTTCATGTGTCTGTTGGCTGCTTGTATGTCGTCTTTAGAGAAGTGTCTGTTCATGTCTTTTGCCCACTTTTTAATGGGTTTTATTCTCCTTTCACTTCATTTGAGTTCCTTGTAGATATGGGACAAAATCTTTTAGTAGTTCCACATTGCCCTCAGCATGTAATATAAACTCCTTAGCTTGGTGTATGTTGTCTTCAGATCTCTTGACGTTCCTGGGATAACAGTACAAATAGAGCCCAAATACCACTTGAAAGGTTGTACATCAAGCTATCAAGAGGTTCTTAAAACATGGTCTACCTGAATGCCTTGACAAATAGAACTGCAAAGGGCCTTGAAAGTTCGGTTCAGATTCAGAATTCTTGGGCGCCTCAGAGTTCTAGGCCAGAACACTGTGGCCCTGGGAGACTGGCGCTCACGTCCTGTCTCCTTTCTCTTCACCTTGACCTGCAGAGGGTCTTGAACATCAGCATGTGGACACCCAGCTGTTACATCCAACCTCTATCCACTGTCCCCCAAATGGCTGCTTCTCGGTCCCTTCCCAGGCTGGGTCCCTGGGTTTCAAGCCCGTCTGGCAGGGAATTTTAGGGGACCAGATGTCCAATGCCTCATCGAGAAGGGGACATTGTTTCCAGATGGGCAAGTCCTCTTGTCTCTGATACAAGACCCCTCGTACCAGGGCGAGGGCCATGGGTGAACATGGGTCTAAGGAAGCTCTCTGAGACGTGCAGCCCGGAGGGAAGTCTCCTCTCGCCCGTGTCCGAGAGCAAGGCTGACAGCACCTTTCCTCTGGCTGCTGCCCACGCCTCCACTGCAGGCCAATGCACGCCAACTCCACAAGTCTCTTCACGGTCCCTGCTTTACCTCTGCCTCCATCCCCGCTGCAAGCCTCCTTCCCCACACACAACAACCCTTCACCCAACCCCTGGTCCTCTCAAGTCTCAGTTCAGCTATCCTTTTCCGTGGAAGGCTTCCCGGTGGACTCCTGTGGTACTTGGCCGCCACATGCTCATGCTGGGCATTGCGTTTGCAATTTTTTTGACACTCCTCCCATTGAAAGTTGAGAAGTCTCTGTTTCCTCCTCTTAAATCAGAGTGGGAATGTGACTCACTAGAACACAGTGTAAGTGACTTGTAAGATTAGATCATACAAGGCCATGTATCTTCTACTTTATTAACTGGAATGCTTTGTCTTGGACCCCTGAGCTGCCATGCAAGACATCTGGCTACTCTGAAGGCTCTGTGATGAAGAGGCCATGTGTAGGCACTTGAGACAATAGTCCCAGCTAAGCTCAGATTTTTAGCAGCTTCCATCAAAGTCTCCAGTGAGTGAAGCCATTTTGAATCTCACATGCCACCAAGATAGATACCACCATGGGATTCTGTCTTATGCTTTCCATATCCTCTTAGCTAAGCAGATGTATCTCATAAAACCCTCTTAGTCGAACTATTGTGTTTCTAAGACTCCTAAGGGCATTGTCTCACAGCACTCCCACAGGAAGCTTACTATCAAGAAGAATTAATCATGAAGATATTTGTGACTGTGGCCTTTTGTCTACCAAAATGAGTTGTGCAAGTTGGTACATGAGAAACTACTATGATCTGACTGTGTCCCCCCAAATTCATATGTTGAATGTGCTAGTGTGAAGAGACAGGGCCCTTGAGAGGTGAAGCCCTCACGGATGGCATAAACTCTTATGAAAGGGCTTGAGGGTGTGTGTTCATTCCCTTCTGCTCTTCTACCACGTGAGAGCACAGCATTCACTCCCTTCTGCCCTTTGCCCATCCACCATGTGAGGACACAACAATAAGGCGTCATCTTGAAGCAGAGAGAGCAGCCCTCAGCAGACATCAAGCCTGCTGATGCCTTGCTCTTGGACTTTCCAGACTCTAGAACTGTGAGAAAAGAAATTCTTTTGCTTAGAGATTAGATAGTTTTAGATATTTTGGACTTGGACATTTGGACGGGGCAATGGACTAAGGTACAAACCCACAAAGTGTTCAAAGAAATTATAACTGTGGACTGAAAGATTCAGAAACAGCACAAAAAGAAAAGATTTGAATCTCTAAACTTCTATGAACAAGAAACACCGAGAAAATCCTTTAGCCACACACATAGGCTAGAATAACTCAGAGGATGGAACCAAAAGCCCAGAGAGTGGACCAGTGAGTTGGGGAGCATAAGTAAGGCTTAGCCGAAGACATGTTCCTGATGGAATTTCAGGATTTTATGAGCCAGTGACTGCTATGTGCCTTCCACTGCACCTGCTTCCCTCTTTGGACAGGGCTGTCTGCTGCAGTTTTCTGATTCCTTCTGGTCCCTTCTTTTGGATCGAATTTGGTTGATGAGATTCTGAACCTCAGACCTGAACCTGATGCTGTCACAGAATGAGATTTTTGAAGGAAGTGAACATATTTTACATATACACATCTTTTCTTTGAACTAATGGTAATAGAGATGAGTATGGTGGTTTTAAAACACAGCTACAAGTTCTTTATCACTCCTTCTACTGAGAGGTGGGGGTTTGAGTCCCCTCCTTTTGAGCCTAGAAAGACTGGTGACTGCTTTGACCAATAAGATCCAGTTATTCCCAGCAAGGAAATAGACAAGTTAGTGATACCATCTTGGATCTTACAGACTAATCACCCCCTAGCTGAAGATTATCCAGTGACCTTCATCAACAGCATAGGAAGAAAAAAAAAGAACCACCTAGCTGACCCCTGCCCACATTCTTGACCCCAAAACTGATAAATAGAAATAATTGACTATAGTTTATAGCCACTACATTTTGGGGAAGTTTGCTACACAGCAATACATGACTGGAACATCATGCAAGGCTGGCTCTGAAGGCCTATCTCTGTGCTTCTCTGAGGCACTGTCCTCCTACCACACTGTTCACTGGTCTTTGTCACCCTCCTGGTGAAAATTTCCTGAGGATGAGGATGGTGTTCCCAGGAACAAGAACAGAGACTTGCCTGGTAGACACTCAAAACGTCATTGTTCCACCTATCCAAGGACTTGCTCTGATTAGCTGCTTAGCCAAGACTTAGTAGACAGGGGACCTTAAACACTTTTTTTGTTTGTTTCTCTGGTATCACTAGGCTGACTTTGGGTGCTCTGACTTCCGCGGGGTCTTGTAGGCCCGCTCTGAGAAATAGGTGCAGGGTAGTTAGTTCCTCTAGGAATACACATGGATTTGAAACCAAAGTGGATCATTACTGTGCAGAAACAGGTTTCAAGCTGTGCCCTCTGAGGCCCTTTGAAAAACAGAACTCCACGTGTAGCCAAGCCCCAAATACCCCTGGGTTTGCACGTGGCTACTAATCCCATCTCGATGCATTTGCTTTCACAGAAGTTTCTGGATTTCTGCTTCCAAGATTTTTCCAGTTTGAAAAACAACTCCTAGAAAGCTCCTCTGTTGCTCTCCTGTGATCAGTAGCCTGTCTGACACTCCCACGGCTGCATGGTCACCCCAGACATGTCAGGCCTGGCCCTCACCCTTCCTGTTTCGAAAATGCTCTGTGTCAGTGTATGATGAGGCTGCCTACTGAGAAATCCTGGGGTCCGCCAGGCTTGCTCCCACTCTGTCACTCCCCAGCCGGTGACTGTCAGTCAGCTCCTCCATCTCCCAGAGCCTGTTCTTACAAGTAAAAGAGAAGAACGGTCCTTTCACTGGCCGCAGGCACGGGGCGCTCTCAATAGGGAGCAAATGCTGGCGCTGGTGCTCCTGGCGCACTCCCCGGATCCACTCTCTCAGCAGAAAATCATCAGCTGGGAGGGCTGAGGTCTCCTGTGACTGCCCGACTCTGCTCACCAACGTGGGCCTGGGCACAGCCACCCCAAAACCCTTGCCTCACTTCTTTAGAGGAACATGCCCAACTGGCTCTGGGCATGGAGTGTGAGGGGACTGATGACTGGGGGGCATGTCCCAGCTCATTTCGTTTTCATGCATGACCTGTCCTCATTTTCGGTTCTCTGGACCTTTACTGGGTCTAGAGACTTCTGTAGGGACTGGGTCCACGTTTTCCGATTGCAAAGAGGGACCCATGGCCTCACATAGGAGGGCTCTTCAGGGGCAATGTGACTCAACATTTTAGATAGGGGCCACTCTAGAAAAATGCGGAACAGCTGGTGACCATAGTCATTGCTCCCAAAGCCAGCTGCCGCCTGGCTCCAGGAGAGGAAAACCAAAACAATCGAAACTTCTTCAACTGCCAAAACAAATCTTGTGTCTCTCCCAATGTTATTCCTGTAACCGTCTTTGTTTGAATTGGGCCTGTTCTCTAGTTCCATTTCGGCTGCCATCTCAGGGGATGTGGGAAAGAAAACACCTTCCCATTCGCTCGTGTTAGTAAGAAATTCTTTTGGGGTGGGTTTCGGGGGCAAAGGAAATTTGAAATCGTTTGTTATCTTTTTTCCCCCTTCTTTTTATTTTCCATTTAGAGCCTCTTCAGCAAGAGTTTTCCTTCTGGGTCCTCACTAGTTAACAATAATAATAATGTCATTATTTTTCTATGTAATGGGCATCCATCGTACATTTGCTCCTAAATACATTTACTCCTCACAATGGACTTGCAAGGTAGATGTCATTGCCTTAGTTGACAGGTTAAGAGCCTAGCGTACAGAGAGGCTAAGAAAATTATCCAGGGTCCTGGAATTAATAGAGATGAAGCAGGGATTTGAACCCAGAAACTTCTGATTCACATATTCCCTCGCATCTGTGGCATCGCCTCTTCTAGACTTCCTCGCAGGAATCAGATGTAGATTCGATCAGCATGGACTAAACTTCTACCGGGTGCTGTGCAAAATATTTTTTTCTTTTTTTTTCTCTTCTACTTTTTTCTATCCCCATATTAAGGGATTTATTTCTGGTTTTTGGCAAGTACACTTGTCCTCAACTTAGCGTGATTTCCAAATTGCCAGGCAACTCTTTGTATCTTTAAAAATTTTTGTTATTTT
>CAUYQG010206588.1:0-36588 GCA_963574415.1 Tarsius wallacei | reverse complement strand
CTACAATAAATCAAAAAATTAGCCGGGCGTGGTAGTGCGTGCCTGTAATTCCAGCTCCTCGGAAGGCTGAGGCGGAAGGATCGCTGGAGCCCAGCAGGTCGAGGCTGCGGTGGCCGGGAGCGGCCACTGCACTCCAGTCTGAGCGACAGAGTGAGACTCCAACTCAAAAAAAAAAGAGTATGACAAAACATTTGATAAAATTGTGTGGTAGATTAAAAAGTTTTAATTTTTGATATGAATGTACAACCATAAAACAGTATATCCTAGGAAAAAAAGGAAGTTTGACTGAATTTCTCATTCATTAGTTTAAAATTGTAGCTTCATATAATTTGGTATAGTAAGTGTAGTTCTTTTTTTACCATAGAGAAGAAGGCTCTGATTGCATTATGAATACAGGAAGACAATTCAGATTTTCATAATGGCTTATGTCCATAATTGTCACTCATTCTGACTTCCATGTCTCTTATCTTGTGGATCTGGGGGATAATCTGTGTCCTGAACTGTTTGTTATATCACACCAGATTGTGTAAATAAGTGATTTACACTTACAAGTGATAAGTAAACCTGGGGACCTGAGAGCTCTTCTTAAAGAACTAATGATGTAACCAAGAATAGCCTTTGTCAATTTTGCTGTATTCTCAGAGCGCTTAATGTGATCAGATAATTAACATTTCAAGGAGTCATGTAATAATAGCTGTGCTGCAGATCCTGTAATGCCGGATGCAGTTTCTTGTGACTTCATAGCTGTGTGGAAGGCACAGTTTCCAGGCACCGTAGACATTTGAGAAATATGTTTCTGGCTTTTGTGATCAAACAAATTTATTAACAACCATGAGGCCACAGTAATTTTCAGTAAATCATGACATGCTGATTTATTTCAAAAGATCTATATAGCAGTAAACAATACCATTTACATTTAATTAGTTTTATTGAACGAAAGGCAATTTTATTTGTAATGAACCACATGTTATGATTAAGGATGTATTTTAATGACCTTTAAGTAATGTGAACAAATGTTGCCCTTGACCTAATAGCAGAGGCTTTCCTACATTATTGAAAACTTCAGAATGATTTTTAAATTATTGTGAAAAGCTTCGAATGACATTCTCATTATTATGCCATTATTCAGTCATTTGATGTCTACTATACTAGATGAAATGCATTCCTCTGAGTGCTCATGTGCATGTAGAAGTGAGTATGTTTGCTAGCTTGTTTTTTATTTTCATGTATTAAAAGGTAGTCTGCTATATGAAAGTTTCATGTTTTGAAAAACTCTGTGTCAGGGTAATATTTAAATTAGCGATTCTCAAACATGCTTTATCCCTGGAGTCATTTGTCTGCTTGTTAAACAGTCTAATGGCAGCTTCATAAGTCTTGAGTTATTATACAGTGTATTTCTTCTTGTATAAATTAGCTTGAGTTCATTCACTTGAAAATTAAATTTTGAGCCGGGCTTGGCTTGGTGGCTCAGCCTGTAATCCCGCGCTTTGGGAGGCTGAGGTGAGTGGATTGCCTGAGCCCGCGGGTTCGAGACCCGCCTGGGCAGGCGAGACCTCATCTCTACAATAAATTTTTAAAAAATAGCCGGGCGTGGTAGCTCGCGCCTGTAATTCCAGCTACTTGGAAGGCTGAGGCAGAAGGATCGCCGGAGCCCAGCAGGTCGAGGCTGCGGTGGCCGGGAGCGGCCACTGCACTCCAGTCTGGGTGACAGAAGGAGACTCCAACTAAAAAAAAAAATAAAAATAAAAATAAAAAATTAAATTAAATTAAATTTTGTTAGGTGATAATAAAATTTAAAAGAATGAAATTTTGTTAGGTAATATATCATGTAAGCTGCAGTAACAGTTCCACTGTGGTGAACTGATTTGTTCAACTTTTACTCCACCCTTCTTCTCACCTCTATTTTACAGACTCTTGCATGTATTTCCTAGAGTTCCTGGAAGGTGAATTAGCTTTCACAGCTGAATTGCTTTCACACACCTGCTTGTGGAGTTCTGGGGTCCTGCTACTCTCCAGTTTCAGAGCTTGATTGGGGTTGCCATGTGGGCAGTGCTCTCCACACCCAAGACTCACAGCTCCACCAGCATATTTCATGGACAATCGTTTTGGTAACACTCTGAGGGTAATTTTGGAGATTTAGTCATGAGCTTCATTCCTTCCTCTGCATTTGAAGCATCTCATTCAGTGTATCCAGTCACTTTCTGCCAGACAATCTAGGGTGGTTTCTGTGTGACCAATATCTCCAAAATCAAGAGAGTTTTTTTTACCCTTACAGGTAAAAAAGGCTCATCTTTCTTGTTGTTAGTTTACTTTGCAGGATGGGCCCCAGTGCCTGCCCCATCTCCTCACCAGCCCACAGGAGAGGGGAGAGGAGGGGAGAGCCGGTGAGTGCTTGGGCCAACGGAATATACGTCCTTTCTCATACTCTGCTGGCCAGGATCAGTCACGTTATAACCAGCTGCAAAGAAGGCCGAGAAATATATTCTCTTGAGGTTGGAAGCCACCCATCTGTCTAAAGCTAGGAAGGTCTAATTTTAAAATTAAATGAGAAGAGGCATGGAAGATAGTCTCTGCCTCACCATTTCTTCATTTTGCTTTCTGTTGAGTGTCTGTGTATCCCTTTATGCAGCTTACTGAACAGAGTGCACGAAAACTACTCAGTTCTTGGAAGATTTTGTTTCCCTAGAACAGGATGCTCTCTTTAACATTCCTGTTATCATTTTTTCTTTTTTTGAGTTGCAGTCTCACTGTTGCCCAGGCTGGAGTGCAATGGCACTCTCACGGCCACACCAGCATTGACCTGCTGGGCTCCTGTGATCCTTCTACCTCCGCCTTCCAAGTAGCTGGAACTACAGGCGTGTGCTACCATGTCTGGCTAATTTTTGATTTATTGTAGAGACAAGGTATCTCCAAGTTACCCGAGCTGGTCACGGACCCGCGGGCTCAGGCAGTCTACTCACCTCAGCTTCCCAAAGTGCTGGGATTACAGGTTGAGCCGCCAAACCCGGCCAAGATTATCATTTTTATTAGCATCAGTTATTTCAGGAACTCTAAGCAATTTATGAATTTGTATGTTAATGACTCACTTGGATTAAAGTAGGAAATAAATGTAAATAAAAATAGTATATCTTCTAGAAATGAAAGAAACCATATGTCTTAGATGATTGTGTGTTCTCTGTTAAAGAATATTTTCTTTAAGTGATTGAGCATGGCATACAACCCAGCAGTCCCATTTAAAGAAGTCTGACAGGATAAAGTCCTCTGTGTAGAAAGCATGAGGAAGCCCAGCAGCCAGCCATTCTGTCTTCCTATTCCAGAGGGTCATGGGAATGCATGTGTGGAATCAACAGGAAAGGGAGAGACCAATAAACATAAAAACTTGAGTCTAGAGAAGTTAGGTGTTCTAGGAACAGAAGAGACTACAGATGATAAATATATTTTAGCCAGGTGTAGTGGCTCACGCCTGTAATCCCAGCACTTTGGGAGACAGAGGTGAGAGGATTGCCTGAGTCCAGGGGTTTGAGACCAGCCTGGGCGACTTGGTGAGACCTCATCTCTACAATAAATTAGAAAACTAGCCAGGTGTGGTGGTGCATACCTGTAGTTCCAGCTACTTGGAAGGCTGAGGTGGAAGGGTCACCTGAGCCTAGCAGGTCAAGGCTTTGGTGGCCATGAGCGTGCCACTGTATTTTATCCTGGGGGATAGTGAGACTACAACTCAAAATACAGAAGCTCTAAAAAAGATCAAGTGGAAAATAAGACCTCTTAGAAGTTTATATAATTGCTAAACTCTTTTAAAAAATAATTACAAGTAGAAAAGGAATTGCTCTGTATTTCTTAGAATGTAGGCCAGAGATGGAAAATATAAATTGATGGTTACCAGCTGTAGTTTGGTCTTCAGTACTATCTGTAATCCTTTGTATGTGTTGTAATCAACTGTGGTTTGTCTTATTGATGGGAATACTTTCAAACTTTTCCATTCTTCTTTAATTTCTGATCCAACTGTACCAGTTCATCTTACTTTAAGCAGAAAAAGGATTATGTTAAAAGGATTATGTTATGGATCTTGTGTTTTTGTTTCTTCATATGCCTGAAATTTGGGCTGTAACTTTATTATTAATTCATTATAGAGAGTCAGAATTCTGTTAGGTTCTTCTGAAGAGTATTGACTTTTTGTTTGGTTTTGTTTTGAGTGGTAGTTACCTTGACTGAAGTCAAACTCCAGGCCCAACTTTACTGCAGGGAGAGCTGCTGAGGTCTTTGTTCAGTTCCTTTAACTGAGCTGAGCTGCTTGAAATTTGCTCTGGCATAGGTGGTGAGGGGTCAGGATGAGATAATATAGAGGTATAATGGGTCATAGTGCGACTGTTTTCTGCATCAGGAATATGGACTGGTAGAAGCTTGATTTCAGATGCATGGGCCCATCAGAGAACAAATCCCAGTGTCCCAATGATTTCATGGTTTGTGGATTCTCAGAGGGGTCTGAAATCTGCATCTTCCCAGGTCCAATGTCTGTTGGGGAAACTGTGATTATTGTCGGTGTGGCCCAGCACTGCTATGTTCAGTTAGGTCTGGACACTTAGGATCTGAGAGTCCAGGATTCCAAGTAATGAATATTTCCAGGACTCATTATGAGAACTCTGCCAGCCCCTTCAAGCATCCTTGGTTCCTCTTGGTAGAGAATTAGAAAACAAAATCTAGACTTAAGCGCATGTCTGCTGTTTCATACTGACACTGGGTTTATTGAGAGGATGGCAGCGGATTTCTACCCCTCAGGAGCAGCATCCTATTGGGAGGCTGAGAGATCCAATTTAGCAAATTTATGATAGCTAGCCTGCTTTTTACCTTGCTCTAAAGTGAGCTTGAATCTGACTAGTCCTCTTTTTTGGGTGGTTATTTTTGTCATTAATTTTATAGTAGTCACTAGATTATTATATTAAACCACTATTCCTTAAATTTAAAATTCTCTTTTTGACTCTCACATTGAGCATTTTTTCAGTTACCTTCAGGTCTACATGATGCCTTTTGTTATCTCTTTCAGTACCGATGAAAGGAGAAGTAGCTCAGACTTCTTTCATCGAATAGCAGAGAACTAGAAATAGCAGCAGGTGAAGAAGTAAGTTACCTGTTTCAGAGTCCCATGTAGTAGGTAGGCAGCAGCACCAAAAGGGAGCACAGAGTCGCACATATGCTACCATTTTTGAATACTTCACTTAGTTGGATGAGACTCATGATTATCCCATTTAAATTCTAGTCTTTTGAAGGCCTTTAATAAGATAATTTTTAATGTTGTGATATATTTGTCTAGCTTCCTGATAGCCAATTAAAAAAAATTTTTAAACCACCTAAAATATCAGGAGTAAAAAGACTTTTAAAATTCTACCCTAAAAAGCTGAAATAAAAATATTCGGTCATGCGTTGCTTAATTCTGAGAAATATGTCTTAGGTGATTTGTTCATTGTGCAAACATCATAGAGTGTACTCACACAAACTTACATGGTGTAGTGTACTGCACACCTAAGGTATGTGGTGTAGCCTATTGCTCCTAGGTTGCAAACCTGTACAGCATGTTGCTGTAGATAATTGGTGTAGATAGATACTGTAGACAATTGCAGCACAGTGGTGTCTGTGTATCTTAAACATATCTAACCATATAAAAGGTACAGTAAAAATATGGTATAAAATATTTAAATATAGTACCCCTATACAGGGCACTTACCATGAATGGAACTTGTAGGGCTGGAAGTTGCTGTAGGTGAGTCAGTGAGTGAGTAGTGAGTAAATGTGAGGGTCCGGGACATCACTGTGCACTACTGTGGTCTTTATGAATACTGTATACCTAGGCAAAACTAAATTTATTTAAAAAGATTTTTCTTCAATAACAAATTAATTTTACTGGAAGTTTTCAACTTTGTAAATTTTTAACTTTTACATTCTTGTAATAGCACTTTGCTTAAAACACAAATATATTGTACAGCTGTATGAAAATATTTTTCTCTCTTTATCCTTATTTCTATGAGTGCATTTTTCTTTTTCTTTTTTTTTTTTCTTTGAGTCATAGTCTAACTCTATCGCCCAGGCTAGAGTGCAGTGACACGCTCATGGCCACCACACAGCCTCGACCTGCTGGGCTCAGGCAATCCTGCTACCTCAGCCTTCCAAGCAGCTGGAACTGTAGGCACACATCTGGCTAATTTTTTAAATTTATTGTAGAGATGAGGTCTCACCAAGTTGCCTAGGCTGGTCTTGAACTCGTGGACTCAGGCAGTCCTCTCACCTTGGCCTCTCAAAGTGCTGGGATTATAGGCATGAGCCACCACATCTGGCCTGTTTTTCTGTTTTTAAATTAAATTACTAATTTGTGTTGTCTTTTACTTTTTAAACTTTTTTGTTAAAAGCAGACACAGACACACATGTTTACCTAGGTCTATACAGGTTCAGGATCATCTTTTGGGGCCATCATCCTCTATACGGTTCATTGTTGAATGAAACTTTGTTATGTAGTATATTACTGTAATCTCCATTTGTAGGTGTAGCTTACCCAATATTATGTAGGTTCACATATATCAATTTGTAAAATATACCACCATAATTGGATTATAAAAAACTCAGTTGGTTGCTTTGCATGTATGAATTTAGGTATGTTTTATGCTTTTATGCTTTGGAGTTTTGTCTTAAAATGTCAAGTATGAACTGGTCATTTAAAATAGCGTGGGGTTGTCACATGGAAGAAGTACAGAGTCACTTTTTCCTGGAATGTCTGATAGATAGCCCAATAAAAATCCAGTGTGAAATATGGTTTTGCCAAAGTCCAAACAGACAATGAGCTTTTTGGTATTGTAAAGTTATTTGTGATCTCCTAGTAAAATTAATCATGCATCACTAAAAAGTTAAAATTTATTGTAAATAATTCGTCACTTAATATTACTTCTGTTATTCTAATACAAATAGATAGAGTTTTAAAAACTAACTGAAAACAATTCTGGGTCAGCAAGCATACTTTTGTAATTATCTTTAAAAAAAAGGTGCTTAAGATCTCATCTTTAGACTTTTTGGTTAAACTTTTTCATGTAGCCAATGATTGGAGTTACCCAAAGCCTTTGTCTTTTCTGCTTCAAAACACATTGTGTGAAAGTAGTTATGTGGTGTGTCTCGTGAAAGCCTTCCTATATGATTTTGTAAGTATGTGTCATGAAGATGTGGTTTAGGCAATACTGGAGAAGTGTGCTGTCTTGCTTCATCAAAGGCAAGCCTTAGTTTATAGTGACTGGTGACTGCTAGAACAAAAACCTGCGCCAACAGATCTAGGAATTCATTAAGTTATTTTTATAAAACTCATGAGGATTTGTGATAGTCCCTTCATGCCCATGGAATCCTTTGATGCCCACATGTCCTCGAAATGTTCTCACACAGGCTCTGCCTTTCTCATGGAGCCATGTAGACAGGCCCAGGGGCTGGAGGCTGTAGCATCGCATGAGGTCAGATTCACATCTGCCCTGGGCAGTGGTCATTTGTGGGAGTCCAGAGCACATTCTGCTGGGTTTAGGATTGGCTTCCTTAGTTACCTTTCATCCTGAGTTGGGATTGGCACACAGACTCTCAGAGAATCAGTGATTACTTCTGGAAAATAGTATATGGAAAAGATGATTTAGCAATTGAAAAATTTTCAAGTAGCCTCAATTATAGCATTGTAATTAATTCAAATGTTCTGTATTCCAGGACCTTTTTTCTATCAGTGCTTATGTTTATGCTCAAAAGCCACAATTGGATATTCATAGTTTTGAAGGCACATTTACCAAGGTAAGTTAATCTTTGTTCAAGCAAATATACTCATTGTATATGTAAGTTAAAGTAGCAAACATTTATTTTGAGAGAGTAATTCAGTCAAGAATAAATTCAAACAGAAGTTTCAAACTAGAAAGGGAAAATCTGCAGAACATTTCAAGTACTTAGATTTCCCTGTGTAAAAGATGCCCTAAGGGTACATTCAGTACAGCTTTTCTAATTTTTTTTTTAGCATTTTTGACTGTTGATAAGATCTTTATTTCTAAAATATTATGAGTCAGTAAAATGAAGTAATTTAACTATTTCCATTTTGACTGAATAGTTGGTATACTATGATATCTACATCATGGCTAAGTTTTTAGTCATTGGATTAGGTGGTTAAGTATATGTGTGTGTGTGTGTGTGTGTGTGTGTGTACATTTCTTCTCATGTACATGTATATTTCATGCCACATGATTTTCATTATTATAGAGTATTGATAAAGCTTGAAGCCCACTGTCCCTGATTAATTGGGTTTAAAGGACTTAATAACTTTTTATTTTAATTGCTTATCACTGATACTATAACTGCCTTATAGTAAGGGATTTTAATGTATGACTATAGTTCATGTTTAATTTCTACAATTATTTTTTAAAAGATTGGTACAGTCACCTTTGTTTTACTCTTGGTCATATGCAAGGATTGGCAAGCAATTATTGTCACTTATAAAAGAATTTATAGAGCTTTTAAGAGGGAGAACCCAAACAACTGGAATTTATTTATTAAAAATTGTGTATTTATTCATACTTATTTAGACTTCAGTCACCTTCAAAGTATTGTCCATTTGATACATTTGTTCAAGACACATATACTCATTGTATATGTAAGTATTGTCCATTTGAGATGATTTTTCCACTGCTCAAAACAGTTTTAGAACTAGTCAATTTTCATGTCTTTTAGTGCTTCTCCCATTTTGTGTTCCACCTCTTCCACATGGACAAAATGTTTTTTCTCTGAGGACTTTTTTCATCCAGGGAAACAACAACAAAAATGTCCTCGAGATGAGATAGGGTGAATAGAGAGGATGGAGCACAGAGGTCATTCTGTTTTTGGTCAAAAATTGCTGAACACTCAATGCTGTGTGGGCAGGTGTGCTCATAAATCACCTATCATGAAATGGGCAAACACGTTGAAAGAATTTCCAAAAAAAAAAAAAAAAGAAAGTTCACTGAAGCTGAATACAGCCTCTCACAACAACACTAGCTGGTACACTGATGCTGATGGATTCCTAGCACTTACCTGTCAGGTGAAGCATGTACTACAATGGGCCTGCCTTGCAAAGGATAATTTTGTTTTTTTTTTGGTGGGGGAGATTCCCTCTCCTATAACATGACAGTTAAGGTGCAAGGTATGAGGATGTGAAGTACGGGCACCTGTAAGGTTGTTAGCATCTTGTGAGGAAATGGACACTGCTTCTAGCTGCTCATTTCTCCAGGTGCCATGTGCAGACGTGTATGAGGTATCCTTGTAAGCACAAGGAGGAAGCCTGTGATAACCAGCAAAAAGGTAGGAAGGGGAGGAGAGGAGAAAATAGGCAGAGCTCATTGGTTGTTACATTGGTGAAGGACAGAAGCAGAGACTGTATTGGGAGCTGAGGAGCCCAACAATAGAAGTCAAAGAGGGAGCATAGATCCAGGGCAGCACCCTGCAGCACTGGCAAAATGGTAATGAACAAAAAATATGCACCTTACCCAGAAGCAAAACTACTTTTTAGAAATTAGGCAACATTTGTCAGTCTCTTTCATACCTAAATTTGATTGGAGCAGAAAGGCTAAAATAAAGGATTAGGCAAAACCATACTAAGCAAATACAAATAAAGAGGAAGCAGGAATAGTAGCCTTAGTATTTATCAAGAGTACCGATATAGAATCTAGACAGTGTTTAGAATGAGACAAAGGAAGATGTGAGATGATGGAATCCATAATTGGAGACTAAATGCTACTCAGTTCCCTGTGGGCCAAATGGACAGACAGGTGAGTAGAGGTGTAAAGTTCCTGGTGGGCCACACCGATAGATGGGTAGTAGAATTGTAGAAAAGTTCTTGATGGGCCAGGTGGACAGACAGGTAGTGGAGCTGCGGAGGAGAAGTTTCTGATAGACCAGATGGACAGACAGATGAATGGAGATGTGAAGGAAAATCCTGTTGGACCAGGTGGACAGACAGGTGCTATGGAGGAGAGCTAAATACATCATCAGCAAAGCAGACGTTTCTTACTTTTATGAACTTTGTTCACCAACAATTTACATTTCAGTATATATAGGGTGTCACAAAAAATTGGTTGTACATTTTTTTGCAAGGAAAATCTTTAGTTCTATAATGTTGAAATCATACAAACAGCATTCTCTATTCACAGTGCAATAAAACTGGCAAGCAGTAACAATATCAGTGAATGAAATAGCCTTTCACCTGCACATTGACTGAGGCCAATACAGGGTCGGGATCACCACTCTCACAGTCTTTCACCTCTATGTCTTGTCCCACTGGAAGGTCTTCAGAGGCAATAACATGCCCCATGGAGCTGTCAGCTCATAGGATAACAATGCCTTCTTCTGGAATACCTCCTGAGGCACCTAAGGCTATTTTACTGTTATATATTTTTATATGTGTAAGTATAATGATTAAAAGTATAGTACAGCAAATACATAAACCAGTAACAGTCATATTTTTATCGAGTATCATATACTGTACATAGTTTTATGTGTTAGACTTCTATATGACTGGTAGTATAGTAGGTATGTTTATACCAGCATCATCATAAACGTGAATAATGTGTCATGCTATGACATTACGATGGCTACAGTGTCACTAGGCAATAAGAATTCTTTATCTCTGTTTTAACTTTATGGGACTATTTTGTTATATAGGGTCCACTGTTGACTAAAACATTATGTTATGCTTGACAGTATTTGAAACAAAAACTGTTAGACCCATAAGAGAAATAAACAAATCCATAGTGATAGTTGGAAATTTTAATACTGACTACTCAATAACTGATGGAACAAATAGAGAGAAAACCAGTAAGGGTATAATAGACTTGAAGAACACTATCAGTGACATTGACACAGATGATAGCTATAGAAGTCTTCTCCCAAATCAGTAGAATATGCAGTCTACTAAAATGCGCACAGAAATTTTTATCAAGATACAGCAAACAAAGCTTAGTAATAAAAATCAGCATATGAAATATGTTCTTGGACCACAGTGGAGTTAGTTCAGAAATTAATAACAAATACTTCTGGGAAACTACCAAATATTGGCTAACAGTACATTTCAATTATCCCATCAGTTAAAGAGTCATCCATGTCAGAGCAGAGGTGAAGATGAGAATTATTAACATAATAGAGAGGTGGGGAATCATCCACACATCAGAATGGAGACATAGGTAGGAACTGTCCATGGCAGAACGAAGATGGAGGTAGGAATTGTCCACATCAGAATAGACATGGAAGTGGGAATCATCCATATCAGAACAGAGATAGAGATGAGACCTGTTCACTTTAGAATAAAGGTGGGAGTATTCCGTGACAGAATAGAGAAACAGATGGGAATTGTCCATATCAGAATAGAGATGGAGATGGGAGGCATCCACATCAGAATAGACATGGAGGTGGGAGTCATCCATATCAGAACAGAGACAAGTGGGTATGGTCCATATCAGAATGGAGATGGTGGTGGGAACTGTCCATGTCATAGTAGAGATGGAAGTAGGAGCCGTCCACGTTAGAATAGAGATGGAACTAAGAACCATTCGTGTCATAATAGAAATGGAATTGGGAACCGTCCACATCCTACTAGAGGTAGAGATGGGAACCGTCCATGTCATACTAGAGGTAGAGGTGGTAACTGTCCATGTTATAATGGAGGTGGGAATTGCCCTAATCAGAATAGATATGGAGATAAGAGTCATTTACATCAGAATAGTGATGGGAGTAGGAAGGGTCCACATCAGAGTACAGGCGAAGTTTGGAACTTTCCACATTATAATAGAGTTGAAGGTAGGAACTGTCCACGTCAAAGAGATAGAGGTGGGAATTGTCCATGTCATACTAAAGGTGGAGTTGGGAACCGTACACTTCATACTAGAGATGGAGTTGGGAACATTTCACGTCATATTAGAGGTGGAGGTGGGGACCGTCACATCTTACTAGAGGTGTAGTTGAGAACCATCCACGTCGTACTAGATGTGGAGGTGGGAACTGTCCATGTCACACTAGAGGTGGTAGAGGGAATCACCATGTCACAGCAGAAGTGGAAGTGGGAATTATCCTTATTAGAATGGACATAGATGGGGGCACTGATTTCTAGGCCAGCATACGGCATCCCCATGGAGGTCATGGAGTTTGGGACTCCCCAAACAACCACCTGAGAGGCAGTGCTGGCTCCTGTCCTGGCTAGTTTAGGAACAGTTATCTGATCTCGGGTATAGGTGCCAGTTATGCGAGCACACAGTGAGTGATTTAAGAATGGGAACAACTTCACCCTGTGAGCCATTTGATGTGCACTGATACTGTGGTGGCAGTGGTTTCCCTGGGAGGTTGTACTATTATAAAAAGAGAGAAACTTAGTTTTTAAATTGAGATACCTTTCCTTTGTATCAGTTATTTCAAGTTCTTAATAAATGTAAATAAATAAATTGGCTTTCATTGCCTTTATTTGACATTTACTAACAGGATTTTTTCTTATTTTAAATATATTGATCCTGAGTTCTGGGTTATATAAGAAGAAAAATATTTTTGTGCGCATTTTTCCAAAAAGAAGGAAAGATGAGTTAAATGAGTAGTGTTGTAACTAGAAAATTCAGTTTAATCAAACTTATCAACAAAACATTGTTAAAAATTGATACCACCTTATTTTCCTTTTCTGTAGTGTAATATACATGGTGAAAATGTGTCTTTTGTATCATCTTGAAGTCTTTGGTAAGAATGCGAGTGGATGAACACGTGGTCCTGTGGCAGCATATCTGTCACATGTGCCATGCTGGACCTCCAATGAGGATGGGTGTGTGAATGCTCTCTGCTTCCCATTCCTCCCAGTGTCAGGGCAACCCCACTGAAGATGGATTATGTTTTGCATTCTATTGGTGATCCATATGTTGTTGGTAATGTTATTAATTTCCCTGATTGTTTGAGACTTAGATATTCTCTTGGAAGTTTGAAGTTTGAAATTCTAACCAGGGTTGGGCTCAATGGCTCATGTCTATAATTCCAGCACTTTGGGAGGCCAAGGTGAGAGGATTGCCTGAGCTGACGGGTTTGAGACCAGCCTGGGCAACTTGGAGAGACCTCATCTCTACAATAAAAAATCAAAAAATTAGCCAGGCATGGTGGCACTTGCCTGTAGTTCTAGCTACTTGGAAGGCTGACGTGGAAGGATCACCTGAGCCCTGTAGATCAAGGCTGTGGTGGCCGTCATTGTGCCACTGCACTCCAGCCTGGGTAACAAAGTGAGACTCCAACTCAAAAAAAAAAAAAAAAAAAAAAAATTCTAACCAGTTGTGACATGTTAGCAGTGTTTCTAGTCCTTGTATCTTACTCTTACTTAATTTTTTTATAATGTATTTTCTGCTGTAATTCTTTTTGCAAACCATAGCACATTTATTGTTCATGATCTTTCAATTAAAATACTCTCCTTTAAAAAGCAAACCCCTATTGTTGGTTAAATAGAGTACACTATTTAGAAAACAGCTCGAAATGACATTTTGCATCCCCCCAAGAAGCTTTTATCTTTTCAAACTGTATAACATTAAGGAGAAGGAAACCAAAGAGAATGTTACTTAGAGAAATTTCTTTCCCAGTCTTCCCAATCTTTAGTCTGTGCTTCATGAGATTGGTTAAAAAAAAAATCCTTTAGAATAATTTTCTTCATATTAGAGAAATGTCTACTGTTTAAAGCCCGTCATTGCCATTACAGAATAGAAAGGAAAATGCATAAGTATTGTGCATTCTTCAACACATGATTGTATTAGAAACAGACAAAAACATTCACATGATTAAATGGTCATGGAAGAGTAATGGGGAACTAAAATTTCTATCTAAATTATATAGAACCATTTATTTGCAGTTAGGACACTTTCTGAAATGTTTATATTTTACAATGCCCTTATTTTTTGTGGACTTTGACACAAGGAGAAAATCCTACACTAAAAGATTTGCATGATTAATAGTTTTTAAACTTTCCTATTAAGGGAAAGATTATGAACAGTTTTAAGGGAATACAATTGTATGAGTTTGTGCTGGAATGGTGAAGTCATAAACTTAGGGGCTGGAGAAGCAGGTCCCTGAGAAGCCATAGAAGTAGGAGGCTCAGTAACAGCAGTCAGGGGGGCCTCGAGGAGCAGGTACCTTAGGTGTAGGAGGCTCAGAGTGACTACAGGCTGCTGAATCGTTGCTGTGTCACTATCAGAGCTTTTGGAAGTGGAGGTAGAGTTCTGGTTTGTGTATACCTCTTTTCACTCATTTCCTGACAGAGTCCAGTGCCTGCTCTGTCCTAATTGCTAAGAAGGGAAAAGTCAGCCCTATAGTCTCGTAGCTTACAGTTCTGTTGGGTAAGTAAACATATCACTTGCTATTATCCAATGAAAATAATTCCTAATTTATCTTAGATAATTACTTTATTTGCTTCATAGTTTAAATCATAAATGTGCCATTCAGCAAATGGCTTACTTATGCCAATTATATGCTCAGTTTGCTGGATCACAGCTAGAAAGCTAGACTCACATGCAGTTAAGGGATATATATGTCAACTATATTTGGGAGGTAGAAATGAGGATATATATTTTTTTCTGTCTCCAGTGATATTTATCAGAGTTAGGCTCTAAAACCATCTGTGTGAATCAATCAGAAATTAGTCATTTCAGTTCAGTCATAAATTGAAGTAAAAAATAGTCTAATCCATACAGACTACTCACTTCTCTCTTCTAAAAATTGTGGTGTCTGTGTCTGTGTGTGTGTGTGTGTGTGTGTGTGTGTGTGTGTGTGTTTTGTAGAAACGAGGTCTTGCTGTGTTGCCTAGGCTGGTCTTGAACTCCTGGGCTCAAGCAATCCTCCCACCTTAGCCTCCCAAAGTGCTGGAATTACAGGCTTGAGCCACTCTGTCTGACCTGTTTTTATTGGTTCTATAAAACATTGAAAGTTATAGGAAAAACTCACTTTTTCCCAATTGTTTATTTATTAATTAGACAGTTTTTCTTTCTTTATCTTGAATGGTACTTTAGTTATAAAGAAAATGAACAAAAGGCAATTCCTGGCATATTCTGTGGAAGAAGCAAGAACATTGTTGCAAAACACAGTACTTGAATATTCTTTTTTAATTTTAAAGACTGTAATGATGGTATGTAAACTACTGTGCAAGAGCTTAATTTGATTCCAGCATATTTAGATATTTGTAAATATATTATAGAAAATTAGTATAAAACTATAGTAAAAGAAAATAAAGGTGTACAAATTTTTATAGCCCTACCTTTCTAATGTTAATAGTAGTAGTAGTCTTTTGACTCTTCTTTCAAGTTTTTTTCCCCATAAAGATACATATTTATATTGAGATAATATAATTCTCAGTTTTTTTCCTTAAAATATATTTTCTTAGTATTTTTCATGTTGATTCAGCTTAATTTTCAGCAGATTTTTTTGTAAGCTAAAATTACTAAATGCAGCAAAGACAGGAGGACCTGGAGGATTTTTCTTGATAAACTGTAACTGAAAGAAGTAATTCCTGAGGTACTGTGAAATTAAAAGTTTTGTGTGTCTATAGAACCAGTAATAAATCATATGATGGTACAGTAGACAGACTCCTGGGATCAAGGCTGGGTCTGCAGAGATTCTGCTCTTTTTTTTTTTTTTTTTTTAAGCAGTTATTTATTAAGAGGACAGGAAAGTTCCCACAGTGGGAGGGGACCCGAGAGGATTACCCGAGATTCTGCTCTTTAAGACCCATTTAAGTTCCATCAATAAGACAACATGTTTGTGTCCATTTTCTTGACTGACATCACAGTTCTGCATACTGTGGTGTTTACCCTTGGAATGCTGTTCTGCATTTTTTTGTTTACATGCTTAGCTCCTGCACTGAAGCATGAACTGCTTGCTCAGGTGAAAGGCTGTGTTTGAATTCTTCTTTAGAGCCATAGTTCTAATGTAGGGCTTGGTATATATTAAGACACTGAACATATTTTTGAATGAGTTGGGTGAACGCCCATGTTGGTATATGATATAACTAAGGAAGTGTAATTAAATACCAATCTATATTCTTGAAATGATTTTTTTTTGAAGAAACAGCACCCTCGCTGTGTTTTAAACACTTCCTGGCATCACAGTCTTCATTCTCACAAACCCTGAGATGTTAAGGGCATTCTTCAAGTCAGATGGGTGCCTTCTTGTTAAGGTGACATGGAGGAGGGTTAGTGATCTGCATGGTCCTGAGACAATCCTGAACACTGTCCCTGGAGTGCTGAGTGCCTCCTTTCTCTTGGTCGTGCTGACTGGAGCTGACGAGGCATCTGGGGCCAAACTCCTCCCTCCAGTTTAATTTAGGTGAAACCATTGTATTTTCTAAATATTTGTGGCATTTGGAGAATTATTTTGGAAACTGTTAGGATTGGTTTAAATTTTGTGTCTCACAAGTAAATAAAAAAGTCAAATATATAAGAGAATCAAATATCTAGTAAATATCTTCCAAGCCGCTAGCAAAATGGCCAGAACTTATATCATTTGAAGATGGTTTGATAAGTGAGTGGGAAAGAAAACACCATTACATGCCAAGGAACACAGTTTCTAATGCTGTGGATATCTAAATTATGAACAACTTAAAAATTACTAATTTGCTGATTTTGTTTCCCTTTTCTCTCCCTGAACAGGAAGACAGTGACCCACCCATTCATGAAAGTCTCAGCATAGAAAATACATTGTGGGCAAGCACCATTGTTGCATCAGGTAAGGGAAAGTTCTCCTCTAAGTGTGATTTCTCATAGATAGATGATGCTTTGTTTTGTCCAGGTACTCCAAACCAGTGTTTGCCTAGATGCTGAGAATACTTAGGAACCTAGCTAAATGCAGACTCTAGTTCAAGAGGTCCAGGATGGTTCTGTATTCCATGGGGAGGCCTGTGCTGCTGGCCAGCCACTGCGTTTGGATGGAAGGCCCACAGCAGGCAGAGATGGTGCAGCCTCGTGTAGGGGCACAGGCATTTTGCTGGTTGTGGTAAGTTTATTGACAAACTTGTCAGTGTGCTTTAATGAGAGATACCACAGAACAACTAGGGACACCAGTGGTGATTTTAGATGGCTCTTATCCACTTGCCGTTCACCCAACTAGAATTGGTAGGAGGAGAAAGTGGGTGAAGTGACAGTGGGAGAAAAAAGATTAGATGAGGCCAGACAGTCCATGATAGGTAGATCATGCTAGGTCTTACAGAGTAGGATAAAGATTCTTAATTTTGTTATGAGTAAAACTGGAAGACTGAGTGTTCTTAGTTGTTGAAGAGGGAGGGGACTTAAATTGACAGTTTAGAAAGTAAATTTCTATGGGAAATATTGAAAATATAATTGATTATCACCTTGTCAGAAAGTAGTTGGCATTGATGACAGTTCTAGGAAGGAAGTTTATCACAAGCTAATTGACATGGATGATGACTCAAGGAAAGAAGCTTAGGAAAAACTAGTTGATGATGATGGTAGGGTGAAGGAAGCTGATGACAAAGCATTTGACACTGATGGTGATATTGATAGTGAAGCTTAGCAGCAGGGAGCACAAGGAAAGAGGACACTAGAGCCTATAGGAACCTAGGAACACTAGGTTAGATTTGTCAAAATTGTCTCCTTTCAGTATTGCCCACTGTCATAGCCCTTCCCTCTTAGGTGTTCTACACAAAGCACTGGTGATACAGTCTGAAACAAAGTAGTTATGGATCTTCTCCTCATGGAGCTTATGGTTTGGTGGACAGACAGTAAGAAAGTGATCCAGACAATTTAACTGTGCTGTCACAAAAAAGTACTGGGTGCTGTGAAAAATGTATACATCAAAAACTGTGTGTAGACATAGTCTAGGGCAGGTTCTTCTGAAGAAGAGAAATTTAATCTGGATTTAAAGAATATGCAGATGTAAGCTATAGGTAAGGTGGATGACAAGAAGAGTGTGAGGAGTATTGGCAGAAGGCCCAGTGCTGAGAGGGACACAGTTCCCTTAAGAAAAGGATCCAAGGGCCATTGTGCCTGGCCAATGGAGAAGGAACGGATCAGACAACGGGGCAGTTCTCTGTGCTTGGGTTTATGTGGGGGCCTGTATGTATGGCAGAACTACACAACAGACTCCTGGAGGAGTACACATGTTCACTTGTGGGGGACAGAATTTGAAGGGGATTTAATTCTATACTAGTGTTTTGTATCTTTTTAAAGCTTGATGGCTCATGTGACTGTTTTAATAGGTATCAGTTCTATGCATGCTCGATGCTATCTGTACCTATATGTTTTTTTAAAAGTTCTCAAAATACAAAGGGAGAGAAGAAATAAGAATGGTGCTTCATGAAGAGACCTCAAAGGTGAGCAGGGCAGGTCCTGGATTTATAGGCCTTTGAAAGGGTTTTCATACCTTTGAGGTGGACAGAAAGGTCCTGGGCTCTTGTAAACATTGGGGGAAGGGTCTTCAGGCCTTAAAGACGTCTCAGAGGTAGACAGGCAGGCCTCTGTAGGCCTTCGGAAGGGTTTCACACCACAGAGTATCTCAGAGGTGAACAGGTAGATCCTGTGCTTTGCAGATTCTGGGAAGGGTCTTTATACTGTGGAGACACCTGAGAAGTGGATAGACAGGTCCTGGGCTCTGTGGCATGGGACAGTTCTTTATACTGTGGGGACAACTCAGAGGTGAACAGGAAGGTCCTGAGATCTGTAGAACTGAGAAAGAGTCTTCATACCATGGAGACATCTCAGAGGTGGACAGGCAGGTCCTGGGCTCTATAGGCCTTTAGAAGGGTTTCACACCATGGAGCAGACACATTGAGCCAAGGGAGCCCTAGAGTCTTGCCTGCCAGTTATTTTCATGCCTCTGTTTTCATTGCTGAGTCATGAATTGCATTTGTCTGTCAGCACTTTAGTGAGCATGACCACAGTCAGCCTGGCCTCGTGGATGAAGGGCTGCACTTAGAAATCTCCTCATTCCTGCCAGGTTCCAGAGCCAGGCCACACCTGGATCAGGATGGCATCCAGCTGTGCCTACCTTGAAAGCCATCATCTTTTCAGTGCTCAACATTTAATAATTTATAAGAAAACATTTATGTTATAGGACACAGTATCTCATACATGGTCAGAAAGTTTAAATCCTCCATATTTATTTGTCTGTTTTTTCATCTTATTGATATTTATTATTCTTAATTGAGGATCATTCATGAAAACAGTAGAAGATTCTCTTTTGTAAAATACATTTTATTTTATCTTTTGTTTCCTGGATCTTGTATGAATATATATTAGAGTATTGTTACTGATCCTTAGCCCTGTTGATTTGTGGCCTCTCTCAAAGTGGCAGAAGCAACCTGGGCTAAAGGTTTTTGAAATACCCTATAGAGGTCCCTGAAGACAGTTTTCTCTCCTGACTTCAGTTCTCTTGATGTCCTGGGCATGGTAGCTGCTTATTGTGTACTTTGGAGACACAGGCACTAATTAGGCCTTGTAACCCATCAGCCCATCGTAGGCCCTTCTCTTCTCTGCCATGTGGCATTTGATTTGCCAGTGTGTTTTATCTTCTCAAGAGTATAAAGATTGCTTTAAGACCATCCATTCAAGTAGGTTAACTAAGATGCCTTTAATGTTAGTGTTTGGACATCTTCCAAATGCAAGGTTTTGGTTTTGTTTTTTTTTAGTTTTAGAGTTTTAAAAATATACTTACCTTTATTTGAAAATTTTATGAATGTGAGCAGTTTCCACACTCTATGCATTACCAGACTGCTATATCCTGAGAAGTGTTTGAAAGACTTTTTAAGATTTGCAGGAGTAACCTGTGGACTCTTATCTTCTTTGTAATTGGTTACAAGTTAATAATTATTTAAAAGTTGTATCTCTATTGAATTCAAGTTGCCTACTAAGGTGAAGTGAACTGCACTTTCCCACCCCCGGTCTAGAAGGAATGCAGGGGAATCAGACTCAGGTTAGACAGAGACATATACATCGGACGAGAGGTGACTAAAGAGAGGACAAAAAGAACCTCTTGTGGTGCTGTGATGCTTCCTTTCCCCCTTTGATTCAGAAAACATTGATTCGCCAAAATGCAATATCAGGTCCTGGAGAACTGCCATGTTACATAGTGACAAGCATATGAAGGGAGTGTTTCTAATATTGAGCTGCCAAGAACTTGAAAGGAAAGCTGAGCTTTCTGAGACAGGGCGAGCACAAGTGTAACATACATGTCCTGTCCAGGAGCTGTGCCTGGCCTTGTGGACCCCAGACCTGAGTGCTGGTCTCCTGTGTCACTCTGTTTCCCTGACCATGTGGAGACTAGATCTGTGTTTTACTTCCTTAGTGCCAATTTATTACCTTCCTCAGTGTTCCTTGCACCTGGTGTGTGGTGGGTGTGTTACATGCAGTGTGCACCGTATGTCTTCTCTGTGCTGTTTGCTCTCCCAGCATGTCCATCCCATGAAAGCTCTGCATCAGGGAACAGTATGCATATTGAGATTTGGTTGAGATTGGCACCAGGAAAGTGCCTATAAACAAACTATAGTCTGTCCCAGAGGCTGGTACACGTGGCCCCACCCACCTTCTTTTAAATGTCTGGCAGAATCTGGGTGCATAATTGATCCAGCAAATATGTTGATTGGTTGATAGTGCTCTCTATCTCATATACGTGAAATGTATATTTCCTTTTTTCCTTTTTTTTAAGTAAATTTTAAGTAAGCATTACATTGTCTTTCTTGATCTAATAGTTTAAAGCAATTGATCATTTTGCTAAAGTGTTCTAGGTTTTATATTTTGTATATGTGTATATGTGTATAATTCTCTTAGTGAATTTTGAACTTGTGAGGATTGGATGATGATTATCAAGTTAAAGATACTCTCATATTAGTGGTTGAAAATAGCCGCTGAAAGTATTATAATAGGCTGATACTTAAAATATTAAGTAGACTAGTTTGATTTGCTGCAAATATTTTGCTACATTTATATTGTAGTCACAAATTTGAAATATTTATATAGAGTGTCTTTTTCTACTAAATTTGACCTTGTTAGCCTTTTTTCTGACTTGAATTAGAAAATTTCCTTAAAATGCAAATATACTTTTAATTAGAAGTTGGTAAGATTTTGTGTAAAATTTTCTATATAGCATGTAACAAGGGAATCACATAATAACTAAGAAATTAATTACTGTTTCACTCAAGTGAAATTGTGATTGAACAGCAGTTTGAAATAATAGAATTGGACTGTATAGTGACTTCCAGACTTTAACCATCCAGTGACCTCTTTGGAAGTAGGCCAGGTCTCAAGGACCTTAGTCATTAAGTCAGTAGAGCATGTGAATAAACATGATCATATTTATGCCCCCTCTTTTGGACCCAAAACATTTTAATATTTTTAACTAACTGTAGTCAATTTGAAATGCATTAATATGGAGCAGGTGAATGTAATCAATTGACTTTAAAGAATAAGTGCTCATAAATCCTTTAAAACTTTTTCTTGGGATAAAATGAACTAAAATTTTGATTTAATTGTGACTGTTGTGGCTCCATCATTTTTAGGAACTTGTTAAGAATTTCTTTATTGTTGTGGTAGTTTTGGTCTACCAACATATTCCTGAACTCAGATCTTTCTGATATACAAGCTTTGCCAGTTGGAGTCAACTGAGAGGTTGTGGGGAGCTTGATTTTACACTGAAAATATAAAGTTTTGAAATTTTCCCATTAAGTATCTCATTTACTGGAAAATCTTTTTAACATTTTATATTTGTCATATTCAGTCTTCCATTATCTGATGCAACACAAGATGTGTGTGTGTTGTATCTTGTTGCCCTCTCATGTCTCATTTTCAGTAAACAACTCCTTTCCCCTATGCTTTTGTCCTGTATACAGGGTTTACCTTTAGCCTATACTAGTCCATAAATACATACCCTTTGTCAAAGAGAACGTTCCAAATATTTCCTGTACTGAGCCTAGTAATTTTAGATATTAAAAAGCATGACAGACTTGGGAAAAAGAAAGCATTTAATTGAATTACAGTCAGTACTCATTTTTAGTAAGATTCACATGAAAGAGTACATATGAGAGCCTTTAGCAAACTTTAACAGATTGTACAAATATAGCATCAGGAATTTTGTTAAATGCCTATTATGTGTGTCTTGTGCTCTCTCACATTTAATTTGGGTACTGGGTTTTGTAATGCCAGCCTACAACCCACATGACTCATGCATATGCTTTTAGGTCAAGGGCTATAGCTTGATCAATCAGTTTAAGGCTTCTCTGATGCTTGTTTTGTTAGTGTTAAACAATGAATTTTACAAGTTGTCTTGTTATGTTATTGTGATTATTCAACATTAGGTGTTTTTTATATTTTGATTAATTTTAATTAAATTAGCAAAATGAAAAAATATTGATCAGATGATATTTAACATTTTGCTTCACGGACATAAGTTTTTTTGAAAGCTTTTAAAAGTGTTATGTCATTATGTATTTAATACTTTTTGCATACCAAAGACGGGCAACTTATCTTGATGTTTATGTGGATAATGATAATAAGGTCAGCATTTGTGCAGTTGGGGAGATTATATTCCAAGTGAGGCTAACCATGCCATTCATGAGCTCAGCTAACTGAAGCCTCACAACTTTCCAAGTGCCCCCTGCAGGTATCACTGCTAAGGAATACATTAGTATCATCCTGGACTTCTTAAAGAGGAAGTTATGCAACATTTGTAATATGTAACATGTCAGGGTTCATATAAAACCAAGGCATAGTTATTTTATATTTACTTCAAAGATCCTAATTTATGACTCACTGAATTTTACATGTTAAATTAATGTGACATCAAAGAGTTTTTGTACATCTGTTATAGTTAGTTCCATAATGACTATTAATTTCAGTGAGTGTTACGTATATATTTTCTTTCTCACATTAATTGTGTTTCTTACCTTCAAAATTTTCAAAAATGTAAGGATGAAAATTAGGATTATAGACTATGCATAGTTGTAGTTTCAGGAAGAGACTTACATAGTTTTAGATTTTGGCATTCCAGAGATGAGGGCCTGTGAGCCTTTGTAATCTGTGGATCATTCTAAGGGTATTTTTATTATTTTTTCTCTTATGTTCAAAAATTATTATATCTTCTTGACATGTAAAATTAAAAACTAAAGTTTCAGAAACATGAATAAAAGAGATTAGTAACTTCTAAGTGATAAATCAAATATTTTAAAAATAATATTTTTGTTATTCACTTGTATACATTCTGAAATATTAGCAAAGCCTCTTAGTAATTCTTAGTAGTACTTAGATCTTTACAGTGGAAGTATATTCTTATTAAAAGAAACCGATTCAAATGGTACCATCTTGGTTTCAAGGTCAAAAGCCTAGTTTGATCTGTTAAGAGTATAACTTTTCTTGATTAAACTTCAGTGATAGAATTACCATTTTACTAGACTTGAGTGAAAGGCCAGTGCGATTCTTTCTGTTGTCAGTGAAAAGGATATTAGTACATTTTCTGATGTTACATGTTGATAAGTTTGTATTGCTCAATAAGTCATTTGACTTTTTCAAAGTCTGTTTTAAAAGTTAATGTTAGGTTTTCTTAAATTAGCCAAATTAAATTTACTGTTGGTTGAATTTATATAATCAAATAACATAATAATACTTTCTATCAAAACAATTAATTAGAAAGTGTTATCTCTTTGCTTACCTTTAAAGTATTTCTATAAGGACCACTTTCGTGTTTTTGCAGGTACTGTAATAGGTGTTGTCATTTATACTGGAAAAGAGACTCGAAGTGTAATGAACACATCCAATCCAAAAAATAAGGTAGGCTAGATTGAGGAGCAACTGCTTTAATGAACTTGCTTTTTCCTTTCAGTAAGAAATTCTGTCTAGTTCTGAGTAACTCATTCGTTTTAGCTTAATGTATAACTTAAAAACAGACTTTCAAAAGTGTTGATTTAGGATGTGAGTTTTCTGTATTTATATAACAACATTCTCATACTGAAGAATTTCCAAAAGTATCTTCTCTTTGCTAATCAGTTGTATATGTGTCTTAAATTTTCATTGTTAGATATATAATTTGCCTATAATTTGACAGTTAATTGTGACTGTCTAATTCCTTATCTTCAATCTATTTATTTTACAATTTACACTCTTTAGTTTTATGTTGATGGTTCATTTTTAAAATAGAGGAATCTCTATTAATGTTTTTATAGCATTTAATTTGTTAATGTTACATTGTTATACCAGTTTCATTTATTTCCATTTCAGAAGCAGCATATTGAAAACCAAGTTTTAGTTTTAAAGACAAGACTGCTTGACTATATTCCTAAATTGATTATATTTCTAAAATTGTTACTTATGCAAACAATATGTGTGTAAGTTAAACCATAGCAAAAGCTAGCATGAATTCTCAATAATTACTACTAGGATGATGCATCTTATAAAATTGAAGTCACAATATGTGCTAATGTGTAGAAGCTCTTCCTGACCATTGATTTTAATTATTTTTATTTGAAATATAATCCGTGTATATTTGAATAGAACAAAAAATCCTCACATGAATTCTTGTCTCACTCTGTGTGGGTAATTAGCAGAAAAGGTTGCCTTTCACTGGAAATTTTATTACAAAGCTGTAGAAATGAAATAATTCTTTGAAAAGATATTTTTAGGACAAGATGTATTCCCTTTTTTTCTTTTCTTTTTTTTTTTTTTACCACTAAATACCATTTTTAAAGTAGTTACTTTGAAAATTAGGAAAGCATCACCAACCCTATGAAGCCCTGGGCCATTTGTGGTACAGTAAGCGGGGGCCTCTGCATGCTGCTCTGCTTGTTAATTGGGCACACCATGCACTGGGGGACCCCGGTGTGTCTCTTGTACCTGTTAGGACTCCAGATATCTGTGTGTAACAGATATTAGCTACAGTCAAAGAAAAATGTTGTGCAACTATTATTTTAATACAAATTCTGTTGTGATAATGAACAAAATTATCTCCTTAGATTTATATTGCAATTTTATTCTAATTTGAGTTTTAAATATAGTCAAGTCAGTAATAGTGTTAAAATTATTTGAAAACAAATTATTAAACATTATTGACAGTTAGACAAATTATTAAGCTTATTATTGACAGAGTATTGACACACATGAATATTTATGTGTGTTTTCTGAGAAGTATGGTGATTTTTTTCTTAAGTGAGCAAAAACTAGAATATTCTAATGCACATACGAGTTCTAAGGGTTTCTTTTAAAAATTCATTTATATTTACATTTATGGTGATATTTTAGAGTGAATTTAAAAATCTTAAAAGTTATACTGCCTTTTAATATGCCTCTCTTTTTCTAGCCCACCTTATTCTTCAGTTCAGTTTATTTGCTGTCATGTTTTCTTTGATACAGTTCCAAATTTTTTTCCCCCCGCTAGACATCTTTTATTTTTGGCTTATTGTACTTAGGGTTTTGATTCCAAATTAAAGTGACCTCTTAGCCGGGCTCGGTGGCTCAGCCTGTAATCCTGCGCCTTTGGGAGGCTGAGGTGAGTGGATTGCCTGAGCCCGCGGGTTCGAGACTCGCCTGGGCAAGCAAGACCTCATCTCTACAATAAATCAAAAAATTAGCCGGGCGTGGTAGCACGCGCCTATAGTTCCAGCTACTTGGAAGGCTGAGGCGGAAAGATCGCCGGAGCCCAGCAGGTCGAGGCTGCGGTGACCGGGAGCAGCCACTGCACTCCAGTCTGGGTGACAGAGTGAGACTCCAACTCAAAAAAAAAATTAAAAATTAAAAAATAAAAAAAAAATAAAGTGACCTCTTAAGTCTATGGCCTTGGTGAACAGTTAGTTCTGGTATTGCAGTTTCACCCCTGACTTGGCATTCAGCTGAGCTGCTAGCTGACCATTTAACCTTGGGCATTTTTGTTTTCTCATTTGTAAAATGCGGATAGGACTTAGGTGGCATTTGTTGAGAACAGTTAGAGGAAAAGAATGTGCTACATGGTAGATGCTTAATAGATATTACCTGCAATTCTTAATATTTTTCATTAAAATGATTTTCAGTTCCATAGTTTTCAATCCAACCCTTGTTGCTAATCAAGAAATAGTTATTTTGTAAATGATCTATACAAGACAATAGGCTCTGTACTGTCGGCTACCATGTAAGCCTAGGAATTCTTCCAGTTTTCTACTGTCTCTCATTTCTCCTCTCCCTCCTCCTCTTCTCTCTTTCTTCTCTCCCCCCTTTTTTAAAAGCCTTTTAAATTTCCTTGGTGTTGGCATTATATCTCATAAGAGAAAAGGCATCTTTGGAGTTTTACCAAATTAGATTTATATCCTTGCTACTCATCTTATTATCTTGACAAGTTGGTGTGAAAGTGTCCTCTCAGTGGGTACTTAATAAGTGTTTGCTCCTCCCCCTCCACATGAAATCATAATCACAGTGATAGCTGAGACTTAGAGAACACTGCCATAAGGTGGGCACTTGTCTGAACGACCAGTGCACTGTGTCTTGACCCCACGTGATAGCCCACACTTCTGATTGCAGGGTGGGTGGTTGTTGAGCACAGAGTTGGGTGTGTCAAGGAAGCATGCCGTAAGAGAGGCAGCTTCTCAGACAGTGCACCTGATGGCAGAGCTCCTGAGGGTGTCTTCAGACTTATAGGTAAACTTCTTGAAAATGTAGAGGTAAACTAAGAGAGATATGAAATAGATAAATTTGTATGTGTAATTAAATCTTCTGGGTTAAATGCTAGTTTTATAAGAATAAAATTAAGGAAAAGGTTACAAGCATGCTACATTGGGCAAGAAGTTAACAGATGTAATTTTTCCAGGGGAAGTATTGATATTGATATATGGAATGAAAAAAAAATATGTGATATTTGTCCCTAAATAGAGAAGGGAAGACAGAAGTGATTGTGTACAGTTTGCAAGACATTATTTTCTGAAGACTGCATTTCAGTATTGTTCAATTGCTTAGGAAACAGCAAACTTTTGGACTTCAAAGAAGGCTTTTGCAAACAAAACATTCAAAAGGGGAATCTAGCCATTTACCTAAGTTTCATTGGAATTCTTCAGGTAAACAAAACTGTTCCTGTCACTCAATTCTGACAACTTACTAGCACATAGAATACATATGGAGACATTGATTGATAAGTGGTCAGTTGAAATTTAATTTTCAGAGTTCATGGTCAGCAGAGTGATTTGAGCTGGAAATGTTTTTGGTAAGTAGTGGCTGTCAGGATAGGCTGCATCATGCTGTGGTAGTAAACTGCCCATTGCCACCTGTTTTCTTCATGATACAGGTCTGACTTGACTGGCCGCTCTTACTGGTCATGATCCCTCAGCAACCCATGTTGGAAACATATTTCTTTGACCACTGGGATAAGAAAAAAGCGGACATGGCAAATTACATACTGACTGATTGTCAAGGCTTCTTCCAGCAAGCAATATAGGTCACATGTCATTGACCAAAGCAATGAAATGGCCCCAAGGAAGTCGAAGGAAGCAGGGAAGTGTGTCATGTCTCCCATACAGGAGAAATCTGGAAATGTTTACTGAGCAACCTCCCTGACTACCCACGATAGGGGACAAGACGTCACAGATTTTCCGCAGTGCAGAAGGAAGAGGAACTGTGCAGAGCCCCGAGAATGCTGTATTCTGGGGCTAAGTGAGGGAGAGGGACAAGGGAAAGGATGTGGCATGAGGAAAGCCTTCCGGAGATGGCGAGCAGGCAGCAGCGCTGAGCTGTGGAGGTCATCTGTGGGGAGCAAAGAAAGAAGCTGGTCAAATTCCAGCAGATGCTGCAGACTAACAGGGTGGAATTCCAGTGCAAGGGCAACTCTAGAGGACTTATAAGTTTTCTGAGGGAAAGGGAGGCCAAGGGCTAGAGGAAGGGAGGACTGAGCATATCTTTGTTTCAGGTAGGGAGCTGGACTGTGGGGAGGTAATGGTGAGAGAAAGTTGACCAATTATACTAGAAGGGAAAAAAATTTTATTGGTTTTATTTTTTGCTGGCGAGAAAAGTCAGTATCACAAAACTATTAACACTTTAAGTAGATGAATAGAAGGTCTTATATTATAAAAAAATTAATTCTATAGAAGAATAAGTTTAATGGGCATCCAGTTGTAACTTAAACATATGAAACTAAGATTACTTAAAAGAAAATTATATAGTGTTGTACGGCTACCACAAACAATATGACATGACTTCTTTGATTCTCAGAAAATATTTGCGATCAATATGTCTCTTCCTCCTCTCTCCTTTCCCTCTTCTCTTTTCTTGTCCTCCTCCCTCCTTTTTTCTTTCACAATCTCTTCATTTTCATTTATTTCATACCTTTATTACAGTGCATATAACAGGATTATTCAAGTTTGCAAAATTGCTTTAAGTTGCTAGGATTAAAAATGACACAGGAAAGTCAGTGTTGATATAAGAAGAAAGTTAATCATAACAACAGTTGAGATAGTGAAATTGATTCAGAGCATGTTAATGCCCTGAGACGGTTCCTAAAAGGATCCAGAAAGGTTATATATCCTAAAGGTTTAGGTGCATAAATTGCTGAGTGCTATTAAGGACCTAGCTGTTGCTGGGAATCACACATTTATGAAGGAGCCAGGATGTGGCTATTCTCAGGCTGATGTTCAGGATCCAGAAGCAGAAGCAGAAGCAGAGATGGAGGCTGGGTAGGTCAGAGGTGCAGGTTGCATGTGGGTGTGTCACTAGAGAAGGCGAGGAGGGCAGGTGGCCACAGCAGTGACCGCAGAGCATGGTGGATGGCTGCTGAGCAGTCTCCTTATGACCAAGTAACTTTGGAAGCAAAGTAGTTAACTGGTGATGAAATAGTAGAGTACAGTGATGAAAATGAGTTGATGTTTGGAGACTGTTAGAGACCCTGGAGTATCCAAAGTTACAAACTTGCTGTTACATTTTGGAGAGGAGGCTTTTCTTCTTTTAAAAAAATGTTTTCTAGTAATGAGGGTAGATAGCATGTGAAGACAGATTGACCATTATTTTCACATATTCTAGTTTCATCAGTAATTCATCGTCTGAGGAGGCATGTTAGCAGTCTTATACTCCTCCATTGCTTGCAGATCTCTTGTAGTATAAGTTCAGTTTAAAAATACTGTATTGATTTATTTATCACCTTTACTGCATGATACAACAGCAAGAGAATCCTTTCAGCCACAGGTATAAGGATTTCATATCCTGTCACTAAATCTGGCTGCCTCTGACTGCTTTCTCCACCTCTGCTCCTCTTGTCTGCTTGCACTGACACCTGCAGCATCCTTTGATGTTATCTTCTACTATAGGTGTGGCCTACAGTATAAGTTTCTGGGATCTCATTGCTTTAAAAATAAAATAATCCAAATAATCAATGCTACACAGAGTGGTTAGTGAGGACCTTTCCCAGTGTACTGCTGTTTTCTAACCCTGGAAGAGCACATGGAGCACATGAGACTGTGTGGCAGAGATGGGTTTTGAGTCTATACTGGCTTGCTAGAGTGTGTAGGTTCCATTGGCTCTATTGAGACAGCCACAGTGGGGAGGGTTCCGGCGTCCCCCACTGCTTCAGCCCCTAACGGGCCCTCAGTTGGCATGATCTCTTACACACATGACCTCTACCAGCCAACCCCATTGTCCAACTCCTACCCCCCCACCCCGCCCCCCATCCCCCGCAAAGTGACCCAGCCCCAGTGGAGGCCTCACATCCTGGGGAAGGCTGTTCCAGCATGTCCTCAGCTACAGCTGCCATTTCCCCTATGGGTTTGACTGATGGGAGCATTGTCCTCCCCATCTTGGCTGCAGGTTCCTTGAGGACCAGTGTTTGTACTTTAAGAAATATCCCCCCAGAGTTAAGCAGATGGATGCTAATTATTTAACCAATTTTATTAGTTGCTTTATAAAAAATATTTTAAACCTGTCATTCTCTTCAGCTGATGTCCCATAACATCTTTTGGCCAGTTCTCCTTTTAGTCTTCATTTTGGCTTTTTTGATTCTTGAAGTTGCTTTAAAAAAAAAAAAAGTTATTATGAAAAATTTTAAACCTACAGAAAACTAAGGAGAACAGTATGATCTCTTATATGCACAGCCCCTAAGTTTAACAGATGTTCTCTACTTGCTTCATCTTTTTCTGCGGTGACAGATATCATGCCACTTTATCCATAAATATGCATTTTTTTGAAAAATAATGAATTTTTTTTTTTAAAGAAAGTAGGATTTATTGAGAAAACAGAAAAGCTCCCACAGTGGGAGAGGACTTGAGGGGGTTGTCCTTTGTTCTGTTTTTATTTCTGCTTTCTTTCTTTTCTTTTTTTTTTTTTTTTGAGTTGGGGTCTGGCTCTGTCAACCAGACTAGAGTTCAGTGACATGATCATGGTTCACTGTAGCCTCAACCTCCTTGGCTCAGGAGATTCTTCTGCCTCAGCTTCCCAAGTGGCTTGGACTATAGGTGCACACCACAATGACTGGCTAACTTTGGAGACATGTCATCTCTGGAAGGCTCTGATGCTCACTCAAGATTTAGTGCCTTTGCTCTAGTTCTTACATCCTTTTCCTAGCAGTCACTAACATCTAAAATTTTTTTTAAAACCCATAAAAAATGTTTAAAATATAGCTAAATTTAATGACTTTGACAGATGTTCCAGCTTCATTTACTCCTTTAGTTTTGTCCTTAAAATTAGTTATTGAAGTCTAACTTGATAATTTTGAAAAATATAGCTTTATGTCTATTGCAGGAATTTATTAGAATATACAAAAATGTAGCATGTTTTATCCAGACATTCCTACAATTTTGTTAGATGGAGGAAAAAGCTAAGATTAAAAGAAATTTTTAGAGCTGAGGATTAGCATATATTCTCTCATCATAGTGTTCATTTTAGTAGATGGGGTCTACTCAAAATTTGAAATTTTTATTTTAAAACTTTGAACAAATCTAAAGTTTTTATCACTAAGTACTATTTTTGTAATAATATTTGATAAAAGTTTAACTTACAAGGACTACAACTTGAGTAATGAACAGCTTTATAAAACCTAGCCTCAGACATATTTAATAAGATAAGACTTGATTACATGTAAGAGGGAAAAAATTCTTACAGAGGTTAAGAAAAATCCATTGTGACAGGTTGCCATTTTCACGCCATTCATAATAATAAGTTGCTCAGAGCAAGAACATCAAGGATGAAATTATAATACAAATTGCTTCAAGCAGTTATTGTAATCCCTTGGGTATATTGATTTGTGTTTCTAATAAAAAGACGCTTTTAAATGTCTCATTGGCTGAGAGACAGGTGACACAAGCCATTACATGAATTAGAGCCGCTTCTTGTTATCTGAATTGTTGTCAAGGCATTTTCAGACCATACAACAAAATAGAGTCAGCTGTGGTGTACTTTGCAAGTTGAAATATCAAGGCAGTTTTGGAGAATGGCTTTCTTGTTTTAAAAAGGGCAGTCTATTAATACTTTAAAAGTTATATTGATTAGTATTATATTACAATAGATAACTTAATTTTTTCTCTTATGGTTACATATAATCATAGAACCCCTTAATTTTTCTGATAGTTGACTTTTCAAGTAATGAAATATTGGGGTTTAAATACTTGTTTAAAAATATGCTCATGTGCTTCATAAAAGAGCTGCCTGTTGTAGAATACAGTATTACATCAACCTACAGAGACAGAAAGACTCTTGGGATTCTTTTTTTGGATAACTGTTATTACTGTTAACAAATCATAGTGTTTCAGTGCCTCATCAGGAAAAAATTACCTAGAAAACAACCCCACCATGAAGTAATTCAGCAGCATATAGACTAGACCCAGTGTGGCTCTTTGAGTGATACCAATACACACCTTCACTTATATAACCAGTGTACTTCAGTATTACAGCTGCTCACTATTTTTTTTCATTCATTTTATTTTATTTAGTAAAGGTGTCGCTTAAAACCTCATCACTAAACTTTAACACAATTTTACCAAGTGTTTTTTTTTTTTTAATGAAGATGTGGGGTACAATTCAGGGTTAGGTATACAAACATTAATTATGCTGGTACCTTTGTTAATGAGGTATGCCCCTCCTTCCCCTAGCAGTTTCTCTCAACTTCCAATCCCACCCTCCCTCTGTGACAGTTTCCCACTACTGCCAACCCCTTTCTTGTAGTAGTATAATTGTTGAAGTTTCGCTTATGAGTGAGAACATATGATACTCTGTTCTTTGTTTCTATGATTGATCTACTCTAAATCCATCCAAGTTGTTGCAAAGTCCATATGTTTGTCTTTCTTTATGGCTGCATAATATTCCTATTAAAAGCTGTATTTCTTTATCAGCAGTGTGAACATAAATAAATTTATAATATCAGGAAAGCAATAAAGAAGCAAAATGCTAAATATTGAAAAAGTGATCCTACTGATAACTTCTGGGACATAATGCTCTATCAGAGTACATAGCAAATATCTTAGCTATAGAACTTGGATTTTTTTTTTTTTTTTTTTTGAGTTGGAGTCTCACTCTGTCGCCCAGACTGGAGTGCAGTGGCCGCTTCCGGCCACCGCAGCCTCGACCTGCTGGGCTCCGGCGATCCTTCCACCTCAGCCTTCCAAGTAGCCGGAACTACAGGCGCACGCTACCACGCCCAGCTAATTTTTTTTTAATTTATTGTAGAGATGAGGTCTCACCAAGTTGCCCAGGCAGGTCTTGAACCTGCGGGCTCAGGCAATCCACTCACCTCAGCCTCCCAAGGCGTGGGATTACAGGCTGAGCCACCGAGCCCAGCAGAACTTGGATTTTTTTAAAAATCCTTTCAAATATGGATTTGATTATAAAGCAGATATTCCACATAGGAAATGTAGCTGTTTTTATTTTTTGAAATAATGCTTTGTACCACAAACACAACTTAGTTTTACATAAAGTTGTAAATGAAAAGGGCTTACTAACCATTTGTTATATATTAAATAAGAACTATATTTGACAATATTTCATCATATGTAAGCAGCACAGCTAAATTCTCTAAATTAAAATTTGTATCAAGAGTATAAGTTATTCAAGAAGCAAGTATTTTCATGATTGTCCTTATTTTTTTTAACTTCTTGATTGCTTACCTAGAGGCAATAAAAATGGTTAGAAATTTATGCAACTTGTGATAATGACTTATTTATCATGACATATCCTGCAAAACTAAGCATTTCTTCCTACCAGACCATCTCAGGTTTTTCTGATGGGGCATTCTGAATGTCTGGTAAGGCTGAGAAGGAGAAAGATCAGCCTCAGAGCCTCTACACCGGAGTGAAAGTGGGCCTGTGGTTAATAGTTATATGTTTAATGAAGAAGTGAGATCATGAGCTTTTCCTGTTAGTTTGAAATTCTCAAAGTAAATATCACCTTCCTCAGGAGGATTTCTGTAAGCCACCAGACTGAGGTGGGTCTGTATATCATGGATGCCTGTCATCATGCACATAAGGTCCCTTCATGGTTGCCATGTGTCATAAACAGGTCACACACATGCTATGAGTTCCGAAGCTGACTTTACTGGGGACAATTACTTTTTTTTTTTTGAGACAGAGTGTAACTTTGTTGCCCAGGCTGGAGTGCAGTGGCACGCTCATGGCCGCCGTAGCCTCGACTTGCTGGGCTCAGGCGATCCTCCTGCCTCAGCCTTTCAGGTAGCTGGAACTACAGGCACGCGTTACATGCCCAGCTAATTTTTTGGTATATTGTGGAGACTAGGTCTCACCAAGTTGCCCAGGCTGGTCTTGAAACCCTGGGCTCAGGCAATCCTCTCGCCTCAGCCTCCCAAAGTGCTGGGATTACAGGCTTGAGCCACCACACTCAGTCTACTGGGGACAATTTCAAGCCAGTAGTCAGCTAGGGGGGAAGATCCTTTAGTTTTTCCTGTCAAGGTCTAGTGGAGTGGGGCTCTTGGCCCTCTTTCCTCTGTGCCCCTACTGCCATCTTCCCTTTTTTTTTTTTGAGTTGGAGTCTCACTCTGTCGCCCAGACTGGAGTGCAGTGGCCGCTCCCGGCCACTGCAGCCTCCACCTGCTGGCTCCAGCAATCCTTCCGCCTCAGCCTTCCAAGTAGCTGGAACTACAGGCGTGCGCTACCACGCCCGGCTAATTTTTTGATTTGTTGTAGAGATGAGGTCTCACCAAGTTGCCCAGGCAGGTCTCGAACCTGCAGGCTCAGGCAATTCACTCACCTCAGCCTCCCAAAGCGTGGGATTACAGGCTGAGCCACCGAGCCTGGCTCATCTTCCCTTCTTAAACAAAGAAGCACTCAGTCACTTGGGAAACCACCAGTGCTGAACCTTGAGCCAGCGAAATGTGATGCTTGTTCTTGGGGCTGATACCTGGGACTGGAAAACCACTCATGGAATAGGAAGCCCAGGCCAAGCGCACCTTCCACTGGGCCCCCTGGCTCCAGCATCTGCTGGCTCACTGTGCAGGGAGTTCATGGCACATTCCCAGGAAGCATTGCCACAGCAACACCCTGCCTTGCTTCCTCACAGACATGGAGTCCATGGCACAAGCACCACTTACCCCACTCACAGTTGTACCTTCAGCCTCAACACCTGGTCTGACATATTTATTAAATGATTGGATTAATTTTCTTTTCCTTTTTAAAGAATTTTTTATTTTAGAGATGTGGCGTACAATTCAGGGTTAAGTATACAAATATTCATTATGTAGTTTACCCTTATTGATGAGGTGTGTGTTCCCTTCTCCCCACCCTGCCTCCGGCAGAATCCTACTACTGTCAATCCCTCCCGCCACCCCGCCCCCCCAAGGCAATTTCCCACTACTGACAATCCTTTTCTTATAGTATTACAATAATTGATCAATGTCCACTTATGAGTGAGAACATGTGATACTCAGTTTTTTGTTTCTGTGGTAGGTCACTCAGTATTATAAACTCTGATCTATCCAAGTTGCTGTGAAAGTTCATAATTTTGTCCTTTATGGCTGCATAATATTCCATTGTGTATATGTACAACATTTTAAAAATTCAGTCCTCTTTCAGTGGGCAGCATGGTTGGTTCCATGTTTTTGCTATTGTGAACAATGCTGCAATAAACATGTGCAGGTATATTTTTCACAGTGATTTGAGTTCCTCTGGGTATATTCCCAGTAAGGGGATTGTGGGGTCATATGGAAGGTCAATTTTTAGACCTTTTAGGAATCGCCAAACTGTTTTCCACAGAGCTTATACTAGTTTACACTCCCACTGACAGTATGGAAGTGTTTCCTTTTCCCTGCATCCTCTCCAGCATCTGTTGTTTTTTTGAGTTATTGATGATGGCCATCCTGACTGGAGTTAGGTGGTATATCAGTGTGGTTTTAATTTGCATTTACTTGATGACTAGTGAGGCTGAGTATTTTTTCATGTATCTATTGGCTGCTCGTATATCTTCTTTTGAGAAGTGTCTATTCATATCTTTTGCCCACCTTGTAATGGGGCTGTTTGCTTTCTTCTTTTTGGCACTTTTGAGTTTCTTATAGATCTTAGATGTTAGGCCTTTGTCAGATATACAGTTGGCAAATATTTTTTTCCCAGTCCATGGGCTGTCTCCTTCTCTCTTGATGGTTTTTTTGGCTTTGCAGAAGCTTGTCAGTTTGATGAGGTCCCACTTGTCTCTTATCTCTTATGGCCTGGGCACTTGGGGTTTTGATCAGGAATTGGTTTCCAGTTCCAGTTTCCATAAGGGTGTCTCCTGCATTTTCTAAGGTTCTCATAGTTTTAGGTTTCACGTTTAGGTCTTTGATACATTTAGAGTTGACTTTTGTGTGTGGTGATAGGTGGAGGCCTTGTTTTAATCTTCTGCATGTGGTCAGCCAGTTTTTCCAGCACCATTTACTGAATAGTTTCTCCTCTCTCCAGTGGTTGATGGTGGAGGCTTTGTTGAAGATGAGTTGGTTGAGAAATTGAGGTTTTGCTTCTAGAATCTCTGTCTTGTTCCATTGGTCTATATGCCTGTTCTTGTGCCAGTACCAGGCTGTTTTGATTATTGCAGCTTTATAATAAAGTTTAAAGCCTAGGAGTGTGATACCTCCTGCTTTTTTTTTGTTTGTTTTGTTTTTTGTTTTTTTGCTGAGGATTGTTTTGGTTATTTGTAATCATTTATGTTTCCATATGAATTCCCATATTGTTGTTTCCAGGTCTGAGAAGAATGCTGCTGGTAATTTTATGGGTATTGCGTTAAATCTGTAGATTGCCTTGGGTTAAATGGATATCTTAACTATGTTGCTTCTTCCAATCCATGAGCATGGAATATTTTTCCACTTGTTTGTGTCATCTTTGATTTCTTTGAGCAGTGTTTTGTAGTTTTCATTGTAAAGGTCTTTCACTTCTCTTGCTAGGAAGATGCCAAGGTACTTCATTTTTTTGTGTGGCTATTGTGAATAGAATTGTTTTTATTTGGGTTTCTGTTTGTTTATTGTTGGTGTAAAGAAATGTAACTGTCTTTAATCCCTCAACAAGAAATATCCATTCCAAACTTATATGCACCCAACATTGGAGCACCAACTTTCATAAAGCAGATTTTTTTTTTAAAGGAATAGAATAATTCATGTTTTCTTTTCCTCTGTAGTTATAACTTTTAAAAAATCCCCAGAAACAAATCTTGACAAATCTAGTTT
>CAUYQG010206578.1:0-31412 GCA_963574415.1 Tarsius wallacei | reverse complement strand
TGTTCAACACAGTTTTGGAAATTTTAGCTAGAGAAATCAGAGAAGAGAAGGTGATCAGGGGTATCCAAATAAGAAAAAAGGAAATCAAGTTATCCTTCTTTGGAAATGACATGATTCTGTACCTCAAAAACCCAAGAGAATCTGTCAAAAACTCTTTGCACTGATAAAGGACTTTGGCAAAATCTCAGGGTATAAAATAAATGTGCAGAAGACAATCACATTTCTATATACCAATAATAAACAAACAGAAACCAAATAAAAAGCACAATTCCATTCACAATAGCCACAAAAAAAAATGAAATACCTTGGCATCCTCCTAACCAGAGACATGAAAGACCATTACAATGAAAACTGCAAAACACTGCTCAAAGAAATAAAAGATGACACAAACAAGTGGAAAAATATTCCATGCTCATGGATTGGAAGAATCAACATTGTTAAGATGTCCATTCTACCTAAGACAATCTACAGATTGAATGCAATACCCATCAAATTACCAGCAACATTTTTCTCAGACTTAGAAATAACAATACAGGAATTCATATGGAAACGTAAATGACCACACAAATAGCCAAAACAATCCTCAGCACAAAAAAAGAAACAACAACAACAAAAAACAAAGCAGGAGATATCACACTCTTAGACTTTAAACTTTATTATAAAACTTTATTATAAACTTTATCAAAACAGCCTGGTATTGGTACAAGAACAGGCATATAGACTCCAGAAAATTGAGACTCCAGAAGCAAAACCTCAATTTCTCAACCAACTCATCTTCAACAAAGCCTCCACCACCAACCACTGGGGAGGGGAGAAATTATTCAGTAAATGGTCTGGGAAAACTGGCTGACCGCATGCAGAAGATTGAAACAGGACCTCTACCTATCCCCATACACAAAAATCAACTCTAAATGGATCAGAGAACTAAACATCAAACATCAAACTATAAGAACCTTAGAAAATGCAGGAAATACTCTTATGGAAATTGGAACTGGCAACCAGTTCCCTATCAAAACCCAAAGTGCCCATGCCATAAGAAATAAGATAGACAAGTGGGATTTTATCAAACTGACAAACTTCTGTAAAGCCAAAGAAACCATCAAGAGAGTGGGGAGACAGCCCATAGACTGGGAAAAAATATTTGCCAACTCTGTGTCTGACAAAGGCCTAACATCTAGGATCCACAAGGAACTCAAAGGTGCTGAAAAGGAAAAAACAAATAGCCCCATTACAAAGTGGGCAAAAGATATGAATAGACATTTCTCAAAAGCAGACATATGAGCAGCCAACAGATACATGAAAAAATGTTCAGCCTCACTAGTCATGAAAGAAATGCAAATTAAAACTACATTGAAATACCACCTAACTCCAGTCAGAATGACCATCATCTGTAACTCAAAAAATAACAGATGCTGGAGAGTATGTGACAAAAAGGAAACACTTCTACACTGTTGATGGGAGTGTAAACGAGTACATTCTTTGTGGAAAACAATGTGACAATTCCTAAAAGTTCTAAAAATCGACCTTCCATATGACTCTGCAATCCCCCTACTGGGAATTTACCCAGAAGGACTCAAATCACTCTATAAAAAAAATATACCTGCACATGTATGTTTATCACAGCATTGTCACAATAGCAATAACATGGAACCAACCGTGCTGCCCATCAAAAGAGGACTGGATAAAAAAATGTGGTACATATACACAATGGAATATTACACAGTCATAAAGAAGAGTAAAATCATGAACTTCACAGCAACCTGGATGGACTTAGAGTCTATAATACTGAAGTATCTTTCACAGAAACAAAGAACTTGAGTATCACATGTTCACACTCATAAGTGGACCATGAACAACTATCGTAATACTGTAAGAAAAAGATTGACAGTAGCAGGAAACAGTGGGGGGCAGGGTGGAGGGGTGGGGAGGTGGGATTGGCAGTAGTGGGAATCTGCTGGGGGAAGGGAAGGCACACCTCATCAACAAAGGTAACTGCACAATTAATATTTGTGTAACTAACCCTGAATTGTACCCCACAAATTTAAAATAAAAAGTTTAAGGGTGAAAGAAAGAAAAAGAAATCTAGACATTCTTTATACACAGGGGTAATCAACAGCAATTTGCTGTTGATAAAAGAATGTTAAAGAATGAATCTGACAAGTGGAATAGGCTACCCCTCTGTTAAGATCTATGGGTAATATTATGTCTGATTTTCTAAGATAAAAAATATAAATGTGTTGGATAATGGTAATGAAAATGATCTCAGCCAGACACCTGAAAGACAGTGAAATCCCTGGGAACTGATAGAAAGTCAGAGTTTCTACAACATTCATGAAGATATGAGCCTGTTTCAGAGGAATGCCTTGGAGAAGCAGAACAACATATGAAATATACACATGGATGTCTATGAGTACTAGACAATGGGTACCTTGGCTACAGGTGACTGCAAAAAATTGTCATGTTAAATGTTGAATGGAGAAAATGCAACCATCAGCAGAGATGGCTATCATGTGATAATAGCACCTCCCTAAAATATTGTCAGAATGTTCAAAGAAATAATCTGTATAGCAGATACAATATAAAATAAGTCTTCAATATTTCTTAGATTTTTTGTTATTGTCCTAAATATTCGTTATAAATTTCTACTTCAGTAAAAGAGGGCTGAGAGATCTAGCTTTGTCTTAGAGCATTTTTTTCCCATAATGATTGAGAACCCATATAGCACTTAATTCACCTTTGCACTGCCTTATTTTTTCCTCCAATCACACTCCATTGACTAGAGATGCTAGTTTTCTTGATGAAATATAAATTGAGGCATATAGGCCGGGCTTGTGGCTCAGCCTGTAATCTCAGCACTTTGGGAGGACGAACCAAGTGAATTGTCTGAGCCTGCAGGTTCGAGACCCACCCGGGCAACTTGGCGAGACCTCATCTCTACAATAAATCAAAAATTAGCCAGGCATGGTAGTGCATGCCTGTAGTTCCAGCTACTTGGAAGGCTGAGGCAGAAGTATTGCTGGAGCCCAGCAGGTCGAGGCTGCAAAGGCTGAGAGCGTGCCACTGCACTCCAGTCTGGGCAACAGAGTGAGACTCCAACTCAAAAAAAAAAAAAAAATTGAGGCATATAATAAACACATTAGAGAATAATTTTAAAATGCTGCCTCCCCAGTGTCCAAAATTATGTCACTGAATGTGTTGGTATCTACTTTGATAGATATATCTAAATTTAGCATAAAATTTAAGGAACTATTGAAAGATTTATTAAAAAACAGGGAATTTTTCAGAGGCACACCTCATCAACGAGGGTACCCGCATAATGAACATTTGTATACCTAAACCTGAATTGTACCCCACATCTTTAAAATAATAAAAATAAAGTACAATGTAATTTTATAATAATATTTTCATCTAAAATGTAGGTATAGATACACTATGTTTAAGCCATGAAAGGGCAAATTAATTATGTAAAATCTGTGCTTAGGTTATATGGCAGAGCACAACTTATCTTTCTACAACAGTACAGTTATGGAACTGCAAAACAGCACTCTGGTCAACAATAAATCACCTATATAACAGTGGTCCCATAAGATTATAATTTTTGTGTTTTTTTCTATGTTTAAATACACAAACATCAGTATCACTGTGTTACAATTGCCTACAGCATTCAGTACAATAACATGCTGTACAAGTTTGCAGCCTAGGAGCAATATAGTATACCATATAGCTTACATGTATAGTAAGTTATACCATCTAGGTTTGTGTGTGTATATATACTCTATAATGTTTACACAACAAAATAGCCTAATGATGTATTTCTCAGAATGTATCCCCATTGTTATATAATATGTGACTGTATATAACTTGATTATAACTGTTCTGAGTGATCTCAATTAGCAGCAAGGTCTATATTCTTCAAATTTAGTTTATTGAAAGTTCAGCTTCTGCCTACAAACATCAAGTGAGAGGCAACAGTATTCTAACACTTGAGAAAAAGCGGCGGGGGGAGGCGATGAAACAATACTTTTGATACATAAATGCTGGAACTGATGACTTGGAATGAAGCATTCATATACAGAAAATCTCCCTTGATCCTCAACCCCTCCTCTGATAGACACAAGGCCATGGTACACCATTGATAAGATGTAGGCCTAATGGGAAGTGGGTAGGTCATGTGGACTCTGTCCCTATAATTGGATTAATGCCCCTAATAAAAAGAGCTTGCGGGAGTGGGTTTACTCTCTTCTGTTCTTTGACCATGTGAGGACACAGCTCATCTCTTTTGCCCTTCTGCTTTCTGTCACATGAAGATGCAGCAAGGAGGTTCTCACCACACTCTAGATGCCGGCACCTTAAACTAGGAATTTACAGCCTCCATTTCTATGAGAGAATAAATGTTCACTCAATAAATTAGTCAGTCTGTGGTATTCTTACAGCAGCACAATATGGAATAAGACAGACAGATCACATACGAAAGAACAAAGATAAGAATTATAGTAGACTTCTCAGGACTTACACAAATCCCAAATTAGTTGAATTATTTATTTACTGAATGAGAAAAAAAAGCTGTCAACCCAGAATTCTCTAACAAGTGAAAATAGCTTTACAAAATGAAAGTGATATAAAGAACTGTCTCCGAAGATAGCTGAGAAAATCCATTGCCAGTAGACACAATATTGGAAATGTGAAAGAAAGTTCTTCAGGCAGGAGGAATATGAATCCAGACAGAAACTTAATCTGCACAAAGAAATTTTGAGCTCTGGAAATGGTAAAAAGTGAAACAAATAATAATCTATTTCTAAAGGTACTATTTATTTGTTTCCTGTTGTATACCCTTTATTTTACTATATTTATTTCTGGAAAGTATTATCTCTTATTATTTAACATTTTCAGTTCTTATTTTATTTGCTTTTTAACAATGTTTTTGTTTTTGTTTTGTTTTGTTTTAAAAGAAAACCTTTAGTATCTTGATTGCACTAAGTAAATCTGACCATGTTTAAAAAAAATACTTCCTGTAAGTAGATCTAAATGATTAAATATTTCTTTCTGAATTTTAGAGATTCTAATTGAGAATGACTCCACCTTGGAGTAAGGACTGCCAAACAATAAAGGAATAATGATTTTACATGTTAAAAAATCATGTTCATTTAAGAATAATGGTAAAAATGAAGTGTGAGGTGAAATATTTTAAATTTTGGTATTGTTGAAGTCAAAATATTTGCTTATGAACACCCAGCAGCATGAAGCAATATTAACAGATGGGTGAAGAATCTCTGTTAACACTGTCATAACCTTGCCATTATTTGAAATGCAGCCAACAAAAATGCACTCCTTTTGTATGGCTAAAAGTCTGTCAGTTTCTTTCTGTTCTTTAACTAAAGCTCTATAAATGACTTTTTGGCATGTGTATTTTGCATCAAATTTTGCCGCAGACAAATACATCTTTGATGAACTTCCATATGCATTTCATTAAGAATTCATAGAATATTTTATTTGCCAAATAAAAAGCAAAATGCCATTTTCCAGAATCAAAACAAAAATTGTTGCCATAAAATAAATTTTCTCCAATCACAATAATTAGTAAGAAGATTCACAATAAACACATAGCTAATTATTTATCCTCCCACATAGCTAAACAAAATATTGAAGAAGCATCAGAAATGAGACTCTAATGAGTCTATTTATTGCATCATGCACCTGAAAATATAAACAAATATAGCATATGAACTTTTCTGCTAATTGTATGATTGTCTATAAATGAAAAATATTTTTAAAGGAAACAAAAATGATAAATAAATAGTATTATTCCAGTGTCTCAATATAAGAATGAGAGACGTCTGACAGTTATATTTTTATCTTCAATTGTCTCATTCAATATAGTCTCAAATATTAATGGGAAAAATATACCAGAATCATGTTGTATGTTATGTCTTGTCATATTTTTCCTGTCCCTTGTTACCAGTGAAAGCTTGACTTGACTCAGGTGCCTTATCTACAAAGCCCAGATTCTAACACCATGACTACTAAAGCAATCTCTCCGTGAATGGCTTTGCTGCCTAAGAACCATTCTTGTAAGTGCCAAACACTTGACACAATGGGTAGCTCATGTCCTGTGGTTTAGCTTCTGTAGTTCCCCGCCATGCTTCCTCCTCCTTTGAGTCTTGCTCTCTCCTCAAGGCTCTACCAGTTGGCTCACCAGTTCTACCAACTCACCCTATAGGAACTCACAATGAATTAAGACTTTTAGAGAGAACTGAGAGAGGTGGTGTTATCTAACATTTTCTCATGGGCTGACAAATATTAATAAAATAGAAAAAGCTTGAATTGGAACAAAGTTCATGTATTGAGGACAGATACAATGTATTATCCCAATATTACTTTCTCCCATGTATAAACATCAAATACATAATGGATAATCAGAGAAGCCAAAAAAAAAAAATAGGTCTGGGTCTTGAAAAAAAAGTATTATCTGAATAAGATTATACTAAAAGTGGCATTCTATGCATTGGAAATCTGAAAAAACAATGAAACAAAATGAAACCAAGGGCATTCAGAATAACAGCTCTACACTAGTTTTTATTCTCCTGGAAAGAAAGCAGAGCTAAAAGAGAAAAGGATTGAAGAGAGGTATGGAGGGGCTAAATTGTTCATTTCCTTTTATGTAAAGTATATTTTACTAGATGTACGAAGCAAAAGAAAACATATGATTCTTTCCCATAACAGAAGAAAACTTAAAGTGTGTAAGGAAGATTTGAAAAATAAAAATACCACGTAGAATGAATGTATGACATAGAGAGTAGACAAAAGATGTTAGAAATTCTTGTTTTATCTTTATTCTGTATGAGAATACTGTTCTTAAAGTCTTTATAAGCTCTTCTCATATTGCTTTAGCGAATTCATATTGTAACCTGTTCCCATAGTCTTATATTTATATGTAAGTTTTCCATATACAATTTCCTATATTGTTAAATAAATCATCCATTTTAGAAATAGTAATTTATCTTTCACAACTCAAATTAATAATGTTCCTAAACTTTGTAAAGCACTCAATTTAATATATCATAAGTGAAATATTTATTCTTTTTTTTCTTGTATATAAATATATGGATCTCATTTTTTATACTACAAGTCAGATTCCCCCTAAAAGTTATTTTCTTTAGGTCTATCATCTGTTCCATGTTACTATGGCTGGGACTCAGCAAATCACACTTTTGCTTTGCCAACTGGCTCCCAATTTGAGTAATAACGGTGTTCAAAATGTGATCAAAAGGCTAGATTAATAAAAAAGAGATACATTCTCTCCTGTTTCACTTCAAATCATCTTTCTGCTTTCTGTTCCTGTTGTTACTTCAGGAATGCTTCTTCACTCTGTAAGTGGCAGAGAGTTCTAGAAGCATTTGATACCAATTTGCAGGTTTTCTAGTACTTGTAGAGTAAGCGACATGACACTCCATTGGATGTCCCAGAACCACCTATTAATTCCTCGGACATGAATTTCATCTCATTCATGCTTTTGATTTTCAATAATTTTGATAATTTCCTTTGTCATTAATTCCTAAGGTTGTTAGATACTTCTTGCAGTTACTACCTCCAGTTTACTACATTGTTCTCTTTTGCCTTTTTTTGTTTTTTCAGTCTCTAGTTAACAATGTTTTGTTAAATTTTTGCTGTTAAAATTACTGATGTGGCATGTACCTCCTCAGGGAAACTCACTTGCTGCTAGAGACATTAGTACCAAGAATGGAGCCTCAAAAATGACACATTAAAGAAGGAAGTTTGAAATTAGTTTGCTTGTATTTTTGGTCAAGAAACTGTTCTAAGATCCTTCCAAATGGTCAATGGGATGCTGCTAATCCATATTGCGTAGTGGCATCATGATTAATCACATTATCACCTCTGTTTTATAGTGATGAAGCAAGTCCCTTGTGGCACCAAGTGACTGCTTCACTCATTCAACTGTTAACTGCAGTCAGGATGACCCCAAGGAATGCACTGGATTACTTACAAAGAAAGCAGCAAGCTCAACTCTTTAACTCTCAGCTCAAATTAGAGTCAGATAACTGTAGAAATTCTATGACAGCCCTACAATAAACGCTTATTCCTTATAGCCACAGGCCTACTCTTAATTAAAATTAGACACAGATTTTAATTGAGTGTGTTGCAAAAGTGTAACAGAAATTGAATTTGCAGCCTCATCAATTCTCTTCTGTAAAGGTTAGTACATTGCTTAGGAGAGTGTGGGATCCTCATAATTAAAAAGGATTTATTGGATTAGATACAGACTAAGCTGAGTCTTCAACCCTGAGTCATCCCTAGCTTCCGTTGCCAGCGGAAATAGCCTGCTTTCTTGTTTCTGAGGGGATCAGCCATCCCTTACTTGGAGACACTGTAATAACCTCACCTGAGGACTTACAAATGAATGCTTATTCTCAAGACCTTCTTGTTGCCATTCTGTCTACAACTAGAATCATATCACAGCATGACTGGAGGCAGATACCAAGTCTGACTAGGGAAGAAATTATTTATACATCAAAACAATTGCAAGAGTTTTTGTGCATTTATGTTGGCAGAAATCTGAATATGTGATTTTAAAATATTCTATGTGCAATTAGAATACATCCAGCCTAAATTCTATAATTTATATTTTTAAAAATCCATATATCACATACAGCATATACCAATTAATGGTACTGGTGGTTTCTACGATACTAAGTTCTTTCATATATTATCTCATTTAATTAGATCCAATCTTCAGTAAGACTGTATTATTCCCATATTATAGATAAGGCAATTGACTCTCATAAGTTTAATTTATTGTCCAAGGTTGTCATTTAGTAGCATAGTTGGTGTCCAAACCTACAGCCACACATTTTTCTCCTTTCAATCCCACTCTGAAGTAAAGCTTTATGATTGAAATTGATTTCCAGCATTGAGTCAGTTTTAGTGCAAGGTATCCCAAGAGGAATTCAACTAGTTAAATTTAGAATATTGATTTTTAAAAGTGCAGTATGTGAATATACTTTGCAGGTAGTATTTATATTTGAAAAAATACAATTTTCTATTTGATTTAAGGAATTGCTTTATTTTCTGATATGAGAACTCAAGATAAATTACTAACCTTGCCTCAGCCCAGAATCTCTTGTTCTTACTTTGAAGATATACAATTTTAAGACTGTTTAACAAAGGTAAAACAAAGTCAATATTTTCAAGCATTTTAATTTTTTATAAAATAGGTCCTGTTATCTCCTATAATTTAATTATTTTAATTCACAGTGTTGTCATCCTATGTCATCTCATCTTACAATGAATTGTCCCCAAAAATACCGTGTTGTTTTGACTAGAGATCACTGCCTGAAACCTTTTGTGCTGGCTTTATTCCCATCTATTTCTAATGTGCTGTTGGGTATTAAGTAGAATTGAGCAGACTCCACAATAGATAGGAAGGGTATATCCCAGGCCACAAAGCCAAAAATATTGTCATTGTTTCCTCCCTTCTAAAAGTAATTAGTATTTCATAGTCCAAAAAAAACAGTGGGCACACCTGATTGAGCATGTGCATTAGAGTCACACACTTAAAGCTTTGTAGATCGAAGACCATTACTGATACACTCTGGGCTTCAATTTTTTCATCTGTGAAGAAAGGACAACAATGTTTGCTCCTGGAATTAGTGTGAGGACATGATGCGATTAAAGCAAAACCTTTAGTTATTAAGGTACTGGCAGATTTATGCATCCAGTTATTAATAGGCTATTCCCTGGAATCAAACAGCTAGTACTCCATGTACTATAAGGTAACAAAAAGACATTGTGTGTCTGTGAGCCGTGTATGTTTGTATGAGAGAGAGAGAGAGAGGGAGAGAGAGAAAGAGGAAGAGAGAGAGAGAGAGGGAGAGAGAGAAGAGAGAATCTAAGAGAAGGAATGGACAAAGGAAAGAAAAGGGAGGCAAATTTGTGTATATAGAAAGATGTTTCAGGATTAGAGGATTAACATTAATTTTCTGTTAAAGCAAATATTTAACTTTGGTTATAAAATACTATAATAACATCAAGTCTATGATGACACAGGACAAATAAAGGATAAATTTTAGTCAATGATAACATAACTATGTTTCAAAATTCTTATTATGAGTGAGAAATTAGAAATCTGAAAAAAAGTTAATTTATTAAATTATCTCCACATTTCTGCTGTCTATATAAGCAAAACTAAATAAAACATTTGAATTCTTAGGAAATGCATAGATTACTCACATTTAATTCATTGAAAATTAAAGGTCAACTTAGAAATGTTGTATAATTAAACATTTACAGAAAATACTGCTGTTCTAGCATGTTTAAGGCATAACAAACAGGAATAGCAGAAGTTTGCATAAAGGACATTGTATGAATTTGCTTTAGTCAGAAGCATTTATGTTTCTTTTAAACCATCAAATGCAGCTCAATCATCTCTCCACACAATCGTGGAAGCTTTTGTGTTAAATTAGGAAACTCAATATGATAGCAGGGCTATTGATGGAGATTAGGAGTGGTCCTGGCACAGTGGCCTTGGCCTCTTTCCTAGTGGCTGCTTGGAAGGAGTTGCCTTTTGCCTCCCACACGTTTGTTATTCAATCAACCACTAGACATCTGGTAGAGCAGATGGGCTCTGCCGCATACCCGGAACAGTCACCTGCAAGTGCAATCATTGCTTTCTTCACTTCTGCGTGAACTTAGTTATGTGTTCTACTTTCCACACAACTCATTCCTGGAAATAGTTGATTCCATGATCTGTGCAATGTCATGGATAGTATCACGGTGAACATAGACACAAATCCTTACCTTAAGAGTTTTACCCATCTTTACATCCGAGTCTTTACATTCCCATCTCCATGCTTTGTTGCACTTTCAGAGCTTACTTCTTCAGAATTTATGTGCAGTTTATTACGGGGTAGTACCAAGGACAAGGATTTCTTAATCATTACTAGCAAATCAAAAGTTTTTTTAACACACACATGCCCTAAGTTCACTAAAAGTATGTCTGATTCTATAGGCCCAAATAAGGTCCTGGTCTTATGTTTTCTCTCCACATTTGTCCATATTCCTGACTCTAATTACTTAAACACTGAGTAAATGTAAAAAAACCAAAATGGCCCCTTGGTTTTGAGAATATAGTCATCCTGAGATATCCATGAGAGATGGTTCCAGGACTCCCACAGATACCAACATTTGTGGATCCAGTCCCTTAGATAAAATGGCTTAGTATTCACATATAACCTCTATGCACATCCTCCTGTACACTTAAATCATCTCCAGATTACTTACAATTCTTAATACAATGCCTACACATCACTCCATTAAGTGAATTCCGTGTTCTACTAAGCACACAGCAAATTCAAGTTTTGCTTTTGGAACTTTGTGAAATTTCTGTTTCCAAATATTTGGGGGTAGAATCCAGGCAAGTGGAACTCACAGAGGAAGGGTCAACTCTATAACCTTTTCTTGAACTTTGAGAGTTGCATCTTTTTTAAAGAAAATTGTTTTCTTTTCTTTATTTCTTTTTTCTTAAGTTGGAGTCTCACTCATGTCACCCAGGCTGGAGTACAATGGCATGCTCACGGCCACCGCCACCTGGACCTGCTGGGCTTAGGCGATCCTTCTGCCTCGGTCTTCCAAGTAGCTGGAACTACAGATGCATGCCACCATGCCCACGTGTGTGTGTGTGTGTGTGTGTGTGTGTGTGTGAGATATTTATTGTAGAGACGAGGTCTCACCAAGTTACCCAGGTTGTTCTCAAATCCCCGGGCTCAGGCAATCCTCTCACCTCGGCCTCCCAAAGTGTTGGGATTACAGGCTGAGCCACTGCACGTGGCCAAAAATATTGTTTTCATAGATCTTCAATATTTGAATACACAAAAAAATTCCAATCAAAAGCTAAGATATAGTACTATGTACCTTTATTTTCAGTCTAAGTTATTCAACACACTGGAAAGTAACTATAAACACAATAGTACTGTAAAAAACACGAAATATTTTGTTGTTGTAAAAGTTGAGCCCACAGCTATGTAAACATGACAATGGGGGGTGAAGAACATACAGTTTCTGTTCATATTGTTTATTACAACTGCTTGTGAATCTATAATTATCTTGAAATAAAAAGTTAAAATTAAAGAGTCAAAAGTTATCAGATTGAATTTTTTTTATTAAAGGCAGCACTAATAATGTTATCAGATATATCCATAAGATCGGAGCTTCCAGATAATGTTAACTTTTATCTCAGTTGTTCATGAATAGTTTAGGGTATAATTTTCAAAACTCATATTTTTTATGCAATGTATCATGATACAAACAGAGATGAATAGTTATTCTAAAAATTGAGTATACAGAGTTAAAACTGCAAAATTTCTCTTACCGAATCTTACCCATAATTTCAATCCTTTTTTCAGAAAAGGCATTGTTACCCATTAAATTGTTTTATTCCGTTAGAATATTTTCAAAATATTTTTAGGTCATTACAAAAATGTTCAATATTTTAATGGCTATGTTAAACTTTTATTTGAACTGGATTAGCCATAAATAACTGTTTTCCTAGTCACAAAATTAGATTAATATTCAATATTTTCTTATTATATTAAAAGATGCAATTGAGGTTTTCTACATATTTCTTTGTCTAAATATAAGCATATTTCTATGGAATATAAAATGGTTGAATATTCACGCTTAAAATCTGAAGACCCTCAAATTGTCCCCTAAAATATATTAATTTAACTTTATGAAGGTACAAGTTTTCCTCACAAACTCTTTAATACTAACATTTTAAGAGTGACAGCTGGTGGGCGAACTTTTACTATTATGGTTATTTGAATTTCTTTTTACTAATTATTAAAGGCATTTGGCATTATGCATATACTCATAGGCCATTTGCATTACTTCTGTGAATTTCCTGTGCAATTTCTTTACTTAATAGTCTACTGACTTGTTTGCGTATTACTTTTTATTGTGTAAATTAGTCCTTTATATGCATATGTTTTAAGTGTGTATCTTAATTTGTTCCTATACAATATTAAAATATTAAGTTATGACCTAAAAAAGTTTGTTTCAAGCTTCCTTATTTTTTCTTGTTTGAAATATAAATCATAACAATATTTTAATATAGTTTATTATACAGTTTTTTAGTGTCTGTGTGCATATAAATTTTTAGTTGGAAATATAATATATTAAGATTATTTTGCTGTTAAATAAAATGATAATTTTATTTTTGTTTTCCATTGAATGGGTAAATTTCCTTAATGTCAGTTTGTGAATAGTGGTTTATATTTCATTAACTTCAAATGTTAAACTTAGACTACACTAAAGTCTGCTATAAACATGGGTTTATATTTATTTGACTATACTCTTATTTAAAATAATTTTTCATCCACTATTTTTTTTATTTTTATTTTTTACTTTTCTAATTTTAAAGATGTGGCATGCAATTCAGGATTAGATACATAAGGGTAATCGTACAGGTAAAGTTTGGGTCTCCCATTGGTCCCCACTGCCTGGTTTGAGATCAGGCACTCTTATTGATGTTATATGCCACCCCCCAGCCCCCTGGCTGTTTCCTGCTACTGCCAATCCCTTTCTTATAATATTATGATAAATGTTCAGGGTCCACTTATGAGTGAGAATATGTGGTACTCAGTTATTTGTTTCTGTGATAGATCACTGAGTATTATGGAAGATAAATCCACCCAAGTTTCTGTGAGGTCCATAATTTTGTCCTTATCACTGCATAATATTCCATGGTGTATACGTACCACATTTTTTTAATCTGGTTAACTTTTGATGGGCAGCACAGGTGGTCCCATGTTTTTGCTATTGTGAATAATGCCACAATAAACATGCATGCCCAGGTATCTCTTTCATAGAATTATTTTAGTTCCTATGGGTATATATTCCCAGAAGGGGAATTGCTGGATTGTATGGAAGGTCAATTTTTAGATCTTTTAGGAATCGTCACACTGCTTCCCACAGAGGTTGTACTAGTTTACACTTCCACCAACAGTATAGAAGCATACCTTTTTTTGAGTTATTGATGATGGCTGTACTGACTGGAGTTAGATGGTATCTCAGTGTGGTTTTAATTTGCGTTTCTTTGATGATTAGTGAGGCTGAGCATTTTTTTTCCTGTATCTGTTGACTGCTCATATGTCTTTTTTTGAGAAATGTCTATCCATATCTTTTGCCCACTTTTAATGGGGTTGCTTGTTTTTTTCTGTTTGACACATGTGAGTTCCTTGTAGATTCTAGATGTTAGGCCTTTATCAGATATACGGTTGACAAATATATATTTTTTCCATTCTGTGGTCTGTCTCCCTGCTCTCTTAATGGTTTCTTTTGCTTTGCAGAAGCTTTTCAGTTTGATGAGGTCCCATTTGTCTATCTTATCTTTTATGGCATGGGCATTTGGGGATTTGATCAGGAATTGGTTGCCTAATCCAATTTCTGTAAGAGAGTCTTCTGCATTTTCTAAGATTCTTATAGTTTGAGGTTTTATGTTTGGGTTTTTGATCAATGTAGAGGTTATTTTGTGTTTGGTGATAGGTAGGGGTCCTGTTTCAATCTTCTGCATGTGGTCAGTCAATTTTCTGAGCACCATTTACTGAATAAGTTCTCCTCTCCTCAGTGGTTGTTGGTGGAGGCTTTGTAGAAGATGAGTTAGTTGAAAAATTGAAGTTTTGTTTCTAGAACCTCTATCCTGTTCCATTAGTCTGTATGACTGTTCTTGTAACCATACCAGACTGTTTTGATTATTGTAACATTATAGTAAAGTTTAAAGTCTGGAAGTGCCTCTCGCTTTGTTTCTTTTGCCTTGAATTGTTTTGGCTATTTGTGGTTGTTTATGTTTCCAAATGAATTTCTGTATTGTTTCCAAGTCTGAGAAGAATAATATTGGTAATTTAATGGGTATTGCATTGAATCTGTAGATTGCCTCTGATAGAATGGACATCTTAGCAATGTTGATTCTTCCAATCCATGAGCATAGAATATTTTCCATTTGCTTGTGTCTTCTTTGATTCCTTTGAACAGTGTTTTATAGTTTTCATTGTAAAGGTCTTGCATGTCTCTGGTTAGCAAGAGGCCAAGGTATTCCATTTTTTTTGTGTGGCTATTGTGAATAAGATTGTGCTTTTTATTTGGTTCTCTTCCTGTTTGTTGTTGATGTATAATAATGCAACTGTCTGTTGCACATTTATTTTGTACTCTGAGACTTTGCCAAAGTCCTTTATCAGTGCAAGGAGGTTTTTGACAGATTCCCTTGGGTTTTCAAGCTATAGGATCATATCATCAACAAAGAGGGATAACTTAGCTTTCTCTTTTCCAATTTGAATACTCCTGATTTCCTTCTCTTGTCTGATTGCTCTATCTAAGACTTCCAACACTATGTTGATCAGGAGCAGTGAGAGTGGGCAGCCTTATCTTGTTCTGGTTTTCAGGGAAATGCTTCCAATTTCTGTCCATTTGGAAATATGTTATTGGCTATAGGTTTATTGTAAATGGCTCTTACTAATTTGAGGTATATTCCCTCTATGCCTAGGTGTTCAAGTGTTATTATCAAGGGTTTTTATCAAGAAAGCTTTTCTGCGTCTAATGACATAATTATATGGTTCTTCTTTTTTACATCTTTTGATATAATGAATTATGCTTATGGTCTTGCTGATATTGAACCAGCCCTGCATCCCAGAATGAAGCCTGCTTGTTCATGGTGGATGATTTTTGAGATGTGTTGTTGGATCCGATTTGCTAGAATATTGTTGAGAATTTTTTCATCTATGTTCATCAGGAACATTGGCCTGTAGTGCTCTTTGTTTGTTGGATCTTTTTCCAATCTGGTATCAATGTGAGGATAGCTTCATAAAATAATTTGGAAAAAGTTCTGTCTTTCTCAATTGCCTGGAATACTTTCAGTAGGATTGATATCAGCTTCTCCTTTTATGTTTTGTAGAATTGCACTGGAAATCCATCTGGTCCAGGGATTTTTTTTTTTTTTTTTTTTTTTTTTTTTTTGTGGCAGTTTTCTTATGACAGAGTTGATTTCCTGGGTTGTTATTGGTCTATTTAGGGTCTCAATTTCTTCTTGTTTCAACTTTGGGAAGTTGTCAGAAATCTTCCATTTCATTTAGGTTTTTAAATTTGTTTCCATACATTTGGGCATAGTAATCTCCGGTAATCTTTTGTATTCTCTTTGGGGTTAGTTGTAACATGATCTTTTGATTTTCCGATTGTGTTTATTTGGACTTTTTGTCTCTTTTTCTTGGTCATTCTGGCTATGGATACATCAATCTTGTTTATCCTTTCAAAGAATCAGTTCTTTATCTCACTGATTTTTTTTTTCTATTATATATTTGTTTTCTATGTCCCACATTTGGTCTTTTACTGTGGTGATTTGGATTCTTCAGCTAAAGTTAGGATTTTGGTGGTCTTACCTTTCTAGCTCCCTTAGGTGATTTGCTAGTCAACCACTATATCTTTAAAATGTGTTTGTCTAACTCTAAGCAACAATACCCTTCATTAAATTTGTTGAATTTTCTGGGTTCACAATAATGTAATAGCAATTTTATCTATTTCTAAGTAATATTAAATCTTTTCCTTTTTTAACAAAGCAGATAAGACCTTCTTTATAACTTTGACAAGTGCTTTGTGTTACAGATGATACCTGACTTACAATGATTTGACTTAATGATTTTTTTTACTTTACAATAATACAAAAGTGATATGCATTCAGTCGAAATTGTATTTCAATTACCCATATAACCATTCAATACTTTACTTCCAGTACAGTATTCAATAAATTACATGAAATATTGAACACTTTCTTATGTAGTAGTCTTTGTGTTAGATGATTTTGCCTGACTGTAAACAAATGCAATTATTCTGAGGACATTTAAGGTAGGCTAGGGTAGGCTATGATGGTTAGTAATTTAGCTATGTTAAATGCATTTTCAATTCACAATATTTTCAACTTATAATAACTTATAATGGATTTATCAGAACATAAAACCATCATAAGTTGAGGAGCATTTTTATTGGCCTATTGCTAACTTCAATAGAAATGTTGATATTTCATCTTTAAGAATTATTCAGTGAACCTCAGGAAATATTCAAGAAAATATTCATGAAATATTCAACCTCCCTAGTAGTCAAGTAAATGCAAATTAAAAAGATAACATACTATTGCACATTAATTGACATCAAATAAAATTAATCAATGAAAAATCAATACTAAACATTTGCTAAGTTGTTCAGAAACAAAGTTTTACGCAGAAATATAGGAAGTATTCATTAGCCCAGCTATTTTGGAGAGTAATTTGGCAATCTCTGGAAAAGTTAAAGACAGAAAGTTTAAATAAAGTTAGGGCCCTATGATTATTCTACTATTACACACTAAATTGTGTAAATGTATATGGACATATGGCTTTGTAAAAACAATGTTATCCATCAATATCTTCGGTGCTAAATGGAATAGAAACAATATGTAACAAATGGATAAAAACAGTGTGCTGTGTTTATACAAGGAAATGTAATATACTATATACCATATTAACATGAAGTATAATGCTTTATTTACGATGTTTATTACATAATGAAGCATGATGTACTATAGTCATTAAAAGTTATATGTTCTATCATGAAATACTGCAAAACTAGTCAACTTGAAGAATAATACAGCATAATGATGCATATTAAATTTTAAAATAATTCAAATGATGCTTAATATTTTTTAAAAAATACAGCATAAAAGGGGAAAAAGCATGAATAGGAAGGACAAACTTCAAGTTTTGGATAATAACTTTCTCTAAGGAAAAGTGCACTCAGAGGGTGGGAAATAGGTTGATAGAATAAGGGCCTTAAACTGAAAGCTAGCCGGGCTCGGTGGCTCAGCCTGTAATCCTGCACCTTGGGAGGCTGAGGTGAGTGGATTGCCTGAGCCCCAGGGTTCGAGACCTGCCTGGGCAACTTGGCAAGACCTCATCTCTACAATAAATCAAAAATTAGCTGGGCGTGGTAGTGCACGCCTGTAGTTCCAGCTACTTGGAAGGCTGAGAGGGAAGGATCACCTGAGCCCAGCAGGTCGAGACTGCGGTGGCCGGGAGCGGCCACTACACTCCAGTCTGGGCGACAGAGTGAGACTCCAACTCAAAAAAAAAAAAAAAACTGAAAGCTTTTATCTTTAAATGTTTTGATATGAAGGAAATATCTTAAAATTCTGAATGTTGGGTACACAGATGTTTTCTTTAATTGTTGGTGCCGAAAATATTTCATGAAAAGTTTGTTTTGTTTGTTTTTAGAACAGAAAACAAAAATACATGGAGAGGATATTTATTTTATTGTGTTTAACAAAATGTTTAAAGACATACATGTAAAAAGAAAGAAATAACAATGAAATGTATTAATGCATCATCAGACAAATACAACACATTACAATTTTAATTGCAGTAATTAATTCATAGAAGCAAAAACACACAGCTACCAAAAAATCAATGTATTTGTTTTTCAGATGAGCAAACTCAGATGCATAGTGCTCACATGAATTCCCAAGGTCATATCACCTTCTACCTTGGGGTCTTTTCCTAGCACTATCCTGTGTTTAATTTCCTTTTATATTCTTAATTTTTAAAAATTATTTTCAGAATGTTTCATTATTACCATAATTCTATAAGTCTCTTTTTCTAAGCATTTAGCAAATATACTTACCTACATAGAAATGTAATGTGAGGTTTACTGTTTGCAGTAACAGCAAAATAATTCTTCTAAGTTTTGAAATTCTTATACAAAATACAAGAATCTGAGCTTTTCTTGGTTTTCTTATTTTCATGGTTAAAAGTATTCAGTTTTTCAATGTACCTTTAAAAAAATATTTCTTTCTTTCTGGATTGCTTTGTGGCCACTAATTTCTTATGAACAATGCTCTTATTCAAAACTATAATTTTGTTCATTGAAGAGCTATTGAAAAGTTCATAATGACCCCATGAATCAATACCACATACTTATTCTAACCCTTCCTCTTCTTTGTTCTATCTAAGTCAACTGTAATTAAGCTCAACATTTTCTTTCAGGCTCTCCCCAAAGAACGCCTTCTCTCTCTGTGTTACTTCAACATGATTTCCATTTCTGCTGCTCCGCCAATATCACCTTGTCCCTCAGGAAATGAGCTGTGTACAAAGGCATCATCTTTAAAGAACAAAGTAGATCTGAAATATCTTCATGACCGCTATTCAATATTGCTCCAGAGCTCTGCAGAATACTAATGTTGACTCAGAGGAATGATGACTAAATAAACACAATTAGATATGTTTAAAATATTGTCCTACTGTTTTTCTTACAAAAATGACTTGAAAACAAACAGTTCAGGTAATCTTGGATTTGAATGACATCTATTATGATTGTCAGTTGTAAGTTACAAAGTTTCTAAACAAAATGAATGGAAAGTTTTTAGTACAACCTAATTGTCAATAATTTTAAAATGGAACATATACTTTAATTTTTTCGTATTTTAAATTGGTGCTTAACAACCCTATTTTTAGTTTTACAAATAAATATAACAGTAAGAAGTAATGTCAGTTATAATATTATTTCTTAGAGTGTTAAATACCATCTTATGCCAAGCTGTTAAAATACAATTTGAAATGGTCATTAATTTCTTTAGCAATTAAAAGAATGGTCACTCATAAGTGGACCCTGAACATTTATCATAATACTTTATGAAAGGGATAGGCAGTAGAGGGACACTGCCAGGGGAGGGAGGAGGGGCACATAACATCAATAAGGGTCCCTAAACGCAAACCAGGTGAAGTGGGTACCAAAGGGAGACCCAAATTTACCATATGATGACTGTATACCTAATCCTGAATTGCATCCCACATCTTCCAAATTTTAAAAAAGGGCATTGTAGCAACATTTACTGATGCCATCAGTAGTTGATATTATTCTAGTATTACATTCTAACCATATTTAAAATTGTGAAAATTAAGTCACTTTAGTAAACTATTAATAAAGTACAGATTATACTATTTGACTTCTGTGTATATTTCTCTGTGTATGGGGCAGAAGAGAGAGAGAGAGAGACAAGAGATGAAAGAGATGAGAGATTGACGGAGACAGAGATTAGTTTCTAGCCCTTGGCTATAACACATGTTCTACTACTTTTGACAACAACCTACAACTCTCAGCTTCTTTCATATCTGATACATGTATCATTTGGATAATTTTGGAGAGATGTCTATGTAAACCTTTCTTCATCAAAATCAAACCATGAGTCAGAAATGCCATTGACCTTGGTAGAAAAAAATCAAGATGAATTAAACATTATGTTTTTGCCCCTAAGGGGTAGTATCAAGTATCTACACTGGCAAAAAAAAATAAATAAGTAAATAAATAAATAAATCCTTTAATAAAAATATCACACTCTTTTTATTGTACATACTATTTGTTTTGTTTGTGGTTATTTTTAAATATTCCATATAAACTATTGGGTAGAGGTATATTCGAGAAGTTTTACATACATATTGTATTATATACACAACTGATAATCTCCTATAATACAACAAATTTGTTTTGGGGGGTTAATTATACTGGAAATAAATTATTTTCATCAATACCAGACAATCTGTATAAGTTAACATGTAGCATCAAAGTTCTAGAACATTTAAGCAATGATAAATAGTAAACAAAAAAAGTACATATGCCTGAATAAAGGGTGAGCAAATACAAACAACATGCTAAAACTAGTTTGCCATCTGTTTTTCTAATAAAATTTTATTGGAGTAAATCCTTGTTATCTGGCTCTCTGCACACACAAAAAAATTGTCATCTTCTGCCCTTGATAAAGATTTGGATGGTCTTCATCCATATGTGACATGGAAAGACTATACATTCACCTTTGGGTGTAATTTTCAAATTTTTAATGAATTTTTCACAAGAAAATTAATTTTAACTGCATAATTAGGTAGCATTTGAAATAACTTAACCAGATATTCACTTTTGAATATGGCTAATTACTTCATAGAAAGTATTCAAAGTCTATATCAAAATATTCAGCAATTAGCATATGGAACTTTAGAGATAATGTTTATAGACTGAATGAGTGATGTTTAAGAAATATGTTTTATTTCACTGAAAAATTTTTAGCCTTTTATTTAAAATAGCAATATAACATGTAGCTAGTATACAACCACTCATAGTACACAACCACTCACTGCACTCAGAATTTTCTCTCAAAGGACAATGGTAAATTTCATCCATTATCCTCCCTGTGGAATGTGGTTTTTAAAAAGATTTTCTAGGTTCTAGGACCCTAACATGAATGAAGATTGTAAGTCTAACAATCTCAACAACCTAACATTCACAAAGCAGAAATATAGGCCTATCTCATCATTTAGTTCTAGCTGTCGCCACCTAATAGAAGCCTAGCACCTGATTCTGGTTGCTATGTTGTCTAAAAGGGAGAACATTACTGACTATCCCTCACTCTCATTGTTCACTCTCATTGTTTTCTCTTTATAATTTTCTATAGGTATAAAGATGATGGAAGATGATTATGTAAATATTCTGAAATTATTTCATCCAAGTCTGTTTCTCTAAACAGAATGTGAGCTTCTTAAACTGTGTATTTAACTTTTTTAATATATTTTGAGAATATCTGCAATAATTCTAGTTTATTCCTGAGAAAAGTACTAGGCACATAGGTGCTGATCAGCAAATAAACCTAATAGATAGGTAGATGATAGATAGATAGATGATAGATAGATGGATAGAGGGATAGATAGATAAATAGATAGACCTTAGAGACACAATTAAAAATGCTAGTGCCTACAAGAAGGAATGGTATGCTCATCTGCAAGGATAAAAATTATTTAAATCAGTGTGCATTGTCTTATACAACAAATCTGGCTTTCAATAAAAATGTATGAGACATACAAAAACTCAAGAAAACAACAGAATCTGAAAAAAACAGAGTCATTCTTAGAACTTAATTTGGATATGGTTAACGCATATGCATTATCAAGAAATTTAGCATAACTATGATTAATATGCTCAAGTTTCTATGACAAAAGATACACAACACACAAGATCAAATAGGCAATTTCAAGAGAGAGATGAAAACTGTAAAAAACAATTTAATGAAGATGCTAGAAATAAAATCTTAACAACAGAAATGCAAAATGCTGGGAAAAGTAGTGGTAAATAGAGAAAAAAAGATTTTAAATAGCACTTCCAAGAGCTGTCTGTGAACAATGTGAAATGAAATAATAAACAAAAATGGTGCCACAAAAGGAAAATAAAGGGAGAAATTAGAAGAAGAAATACTTGAAAAAATGATGGCCAAACCAAAACTATTATTTTCAAAGTTAAGACAGACACCAAACCACAAATACAATAAGATTAGAGAACACCAAACAGGATAAAAGTACATAATTTAAGACGGTCAAAGTATACAAGATCAGTACACAAAAAGTCAATCATATCTCTATATATCAGAAATGAACACATTGAAATTTAAAATTAAATGCCACCACCATTTATCACCTCCAAAAATGCAGTACTTAGGTGTAAACCTAACCAAATATGTGCATAATATATATGTTAAGTACTACAAATTCTAATGAAATAAATCAGGAAAGACCTCCACAAATAGAGAGGCATAACATGTCAATTCTCCCCCCAACTGATTATGAATTTAACACAATTCCAATCAAACCTACTTAAATTGTGTGAAAAAAGTCTAAGAGTTGACCAGGTGATACATCTAAGCACCAACCATATTATCTGCTTATCTTCATTATATAACAGTAGCTCTATCTCAATCTGAAGATTAGATTCAACTACCCTTACCAGGATAATAATTATATTGTTTTGCCTGCTGATAATTTATGAAGAGAAAACAGAAGTGCCTGGGCAGCTGATTTAGCTTAAAGTGAATCGACTCTTCTTTCCTTTTGTGGACATATTTCCTTTAATGGAAACAGAACTGCTAAATCAAGAGACTAACACTAAAGGAAAAATTCCCCATGAAACTCATTGTGAGTGACAGTAACTGTAGCCATTTCTGTGTCCACACTCGCCATTTCTGTATCCACACTCATTCAATGGGCTCACAAATTGTGCAATGGTTATTGACTTAGAGTGGCTTTATGACAGATGACAATTCAGCCTCATGGGTATCATCTCAAAACTAGCATTTCATCAAGCTGTTCTTCCATTGCTTTATTGTAGTATGTTACTAATTTCTGGGCAATTCAGTATGAGATAGAACCAGCACATGCTATATATCATTCACCAATTTCTGTAACTTCCGTACTTTCAGATGGATCTCTTGATGTGGTATATTTCTTGTTGTGCTGGTGGATCAAATATTTTGTGAGTTAATAGGTAGTAGTCTAGCTGAAACCCTGTATGTAAGGAAGGAAAAGACATGCTGTGAAAAGACCTCCTCTTTTTCATACTGTGAAAAGAGATGTTTGGTGTCTAAATGAATTACTGTCACTTCTGAGGAAGAAAGGATATAGTATCATTTTGTTACTACGATATTTGTTACTCTCCTTGATAATGCTATATCATTGTCTCATTATTGATTTCTATTGATGTCAGGATAGATATTTAGCTGCAAGAGAAGTTATATTAATCTTGGCGAATGGGATTCCAAACTTTTGAGTCCAGGCATAGGCTCTATTCCTGCTATAACTACCATGCCCAGGTATCTATTGTAAATTATGTAATTTTGTAGGAGAAAAAGTATACATTCTCTTTAGAGCCCTAAATAAGGAGATTTGGAATTAATAGAACTGGCTGCTTTTCAAGCTCTAGTCCTGATCTTGTTTATGTTGTCTATATGTGTGTGTTTATGTGTGTGTGTACATGTGTATAGCATAAATTAGGAACATATATCTTATACATTGGCAATTTTTTTGTAACAAGTGATGTTGGCTTGTGACTCTATGCTTAATCAAGCCAGAGTCACAAGCCAACATCACTTGTTACAAAAAAATTGCCAATGTACAAGATATATGAAAATACTACTTAATGAATGCATTTATTGTATGTTCTACATGAACCTGCTTGAATGTATTTATCTTATAACCAGTTATATTATTGACTATAAGATGTATATAATTTTAGTAGTTTTCAGTTGGTTTTTGAAAGTATACAGAATGTGTGATTATATGAGTTGAAAAATTTATAAATCACTTTGTGTTCAATAGTTACACCTGTTCTTTTTCATATCTGAATTACATTATTTGTAGTTTTTACAATAATGTAAAATAATGATGTCACCAAAAGTTTTTAAATGTACAATTAGAAATTGGTTCTATTTAATTGTGAAAGTCTTGTTTATTCATCCTTTGTTTTAGCTTTTTAGTTTGAAAAACATTTTATTAGACAAAAGTTGCAAAAACATTAAAGCAATTTTTATAATCCATCCTCAACTTCCCATTAGTAATGTGAGGTTCCCCAGTATATTCCAGTAAATCTTCCTCTCTTTATTTTTTTCTGTTTTAGGTAAACAAAACAAAACAATTTTGTAGGCAAGAAAAGTAACATCAATACAGTAGTATTAACTCATCTATGACATTATTCAGTATTGCACAATTGTCCCACATATGTCTTTTTTCTCTTCAGACAGGACTTATTCTCTGAGTCCATATTGAATTTAGTTGTTTTGTCTCATTAGTTTTTCTTTTGTTTCCCAACATTTGATAGCTCTTCAGTTTTCTTTTGCTATCAGGACTGCATTAGTCTGCTCAAGCTCCTATAACAAGACTGGGTGACAACCAATTGACACTTATCTCTCACAATTCTGGAGACTGAGAAGTCAAGACCAAGGTGCCAGTCAATTCAGTTCCCAGTGAGGGCTCTTGCAGATGGGTACCCCTCATGGTGGAGAGGCAGACTCTGATGTCACTGATTCCTCTTATAAGGACACTAATTCCATCACAGAGACCATGCTTTCATGACCTCATCTAAACCTAATTACCTCACAAAGGTTCCATCTCCCAATATATTATATTGATGAGGAAAGCTTCAATATATGAATTGGGGTTGGGGGTTGGGAAGACATAAACTTTCAGTTCATAACAAGGACGTTGACACTTTCGAAGATCACTGGTCAATTTTTTTTTTCTTTTTTTTTTCTCATTTGTATGCAATTATGTGCTTTTGCCAAGAATAGTAACATTGGGCCTCTTACCATTGTTCCATCTAGAAGCTTGAAATGTAACTATCAAATGTTTCTGTTTTCAACAGAGTGTCAGAAGTTTGGGGCAACTATGGGTTTTTGACTAAGAGAATTAAGGCCAGCTCACAGTTAATAAGTATATTATTAGGCCCATTAACCATGGCTCCAAGTCAATTCTGATGGATCTTTACCAGAAAAAACACTAAATATGGACTTACATAGCTGGCAAGTGAGAAAAATTATCCTTAACTCTATTAAAGATTTATAAAATAATATTATTTTCTTCTGAATCCCCTGCTTACATATCAACTGACCAAGAAATCTGGTTTATTGGAGATACAGCAAAACAGAAGGATAATAAAAGACTGAAGAGGTAGCTTGCATGATTGAGTGAATGTATGTTAAAATTTAATATGCGTAGAAATAAATGACGGTCAGCACTGGATACCTTGTTGAAATACTATGGGTTGTAGGAAAGGCAGGGAATAAAGGTAGGAAGTAACAAAAGAATTTACATAATTTACATAAATGTAGTCCCTCCTTCCCCCAATTTTTCCTTTTCTCAGTCAAATCTATAGTGTTAGGAGCTAGTCTGCATTAAGTTTTCTAGAGAAATAATCCACATATAAATAAGATACCATGACAATACATTCAAATATCTTTTTCTAAATCCCTAAGGAAAAAATAGAACAGTTTACTCTTATCATCTTTCTAATCTGAGATCCCTGACTCCTTCCTACCTATTGGAGAAGGCAGCCTTTATTTTTACTTATCCAACCTACTTCATATGACAGAATGGAAAAGGGAAGCGTTAGTCACACTCATACTGTCTCCAGCTCTATGGATCAGTTCTCCTGATGAACCTGATTGTTCCACCCCAATGGATAGGGTCTAAGGGAAAATTAATGACAAGGAAAAAGGCAGAAGAAATTTCTGAAAGAATGAAAGCTTATTAATAAAAAATGCCAAATAAAAAAGCTAATGTCACCTTGGTAGCCCATGTAAGGTTGCCTGTTTCCTCTTATAGGTGAATTCTAAACATGTAGAATATATTCCCACAAATTATACTCAGAATTGTTTCACCAAGCAAGGGCAACCAGGAAGAATACTTCCTAGTATTGTATCATCTCCAAAGACTTCAGGATAGCATGGAAAGGACAACAATGTGGAACATTGCACCTACACTCACTTTTAAATTTAAAATAATTCTTTACATTACTTTGTAGCAGATATTATTTGAGTAAAATTATTCTTCTGATTTAAAAAGAGTTGATTTTTAAAAACTGCTATAGCAGAAAGTGGCATTTAATGAATTGGCACCTAAAACTGACATCCACTGAAAAGAATTCTGTGCTTTAAAAGTCTGCGGCCTATCAGGGTTTGTGTGTTTGTATGTGTGTGTACATGTATGTTTTACAAATGAGTAAAACTCAGTACTTGAAGACAGAAAAATATGCAAGAAATACATAAAATAACCCAAATTTATATGACTTCATAAAAGAAAACCAGCAAAATGAGTTAAATGTAGTCAACAGAGCTTGTGGTTTAATAATATTTAAAAATGAGCCAAATCTTTGCTATTGCTGAGTTGTGAAAAACATTTAACTTCTTCCATTTTATGTGACAGAGGGGAATATATATGACGTATGCATCATTTTCAAACTAAGTTAAAATTGTTCTCTTTTCACAAAAGAAAAAAAGCAGGAAAAATAAAATAATAATGTTCCTGGGCAAAGAGTGATTGCCTCATTTCCTTTACTACAGAATCTACTGTAGCTTCTGGGTTTTTTAACTAGCACAAAAAGGTAAGTATTCTTTAGCTATTCATGGATAAATGATAAATTTTCTGAGATGTGCTGAGAAAAAAAAATCTATTGAGAACAAAAGTTAAAATTATTCTTAAAATAATAATTTCTGCCCAGGATGGGGAGCAAAAGGTACTTCTGTTACAAAACAGAGGGTCCTAACACATAATAGATAGCAAGTTAGCATACTAATTTAGAAGACAATTAAATATTTGAAAAATGAGGCCAACCTATTAAAAGAGTGAAAATTCGAGTAGAAGAAATTTAAATAAATTGAACTCTCAAGGGAAAAACTATCTTTATTTCACATCAGAATTAACAGTTGGAATCAATTTCAGAAAACGCAAAGCAAGCTACTCTCCAGGAATACACTGAATGACAAGTGAGGAAGTTAAGTCCCAAAGGAAATTAATGGGCAAAATTTATTTGAAGAAGCAATTATCTAAAGTAAGAAACCCAATAAGCTCTTCAAACACTGAGGTGGAAAATTTCTCTTATAAACCTCGGTTAACAGTGGGACAAATAAAGTTTCCTCCATTTCGTTCTTTTTCTTTTTTTAAGTAGTTTATTTCATCACCCTGCCCAGAAGAATTATAAATAAAATCCGTCAAACCTGAAGCCTGTAAAATGTTAAAATGAATAAACTATGTTGGGCAGGGTGTAGATTCAATGACTAAAGAAAAAAAGACATTGTAGTTTTCTGCTTAATTTATTTTGTCTTGATAACATTCTACAAATTCAAATGTTTAATAAATTATTGACTATGATGAACATAATGCCAAGCTGAGTAATTTTTTAATTCTTACCCACATAAACATAATTGGCCAATATGTTTGGTCCATAGAAACTATAAATAGAGTAATCTACCCATCGCATTATACTTGGGAGTCTTGTTTTCACAAGAAATAATCATTCAGATTATGTGCTTTATTATGTTTTGGGGGTATAAACATTGCACCTCAAAGACACTAAAATATATTGTTTAGATTTCATACTTTATTAAATGCATTTTAATAAGGGATGAGGTTTAGAGCAGAGATCCTTCTTATAGGTCATAGGGTAGGATTAGGATTGGCAAGGAATTCCATTTATTTTCTTGGCTGTGTCTTTTTTATGGCTCCGATTTTCTCTGGACAAATCTGCCATCATGACTTTGAGCCCTGGTAAAAACATCACCTTTTTTGCTCTTTATATTCCAAGAGAAGATACTAACAACTTACTCTTACTATTCCCTGAACTGCTTCCCAGCCCCATCTCGCTTTTTAATTCTTTCAACAGGCTAACTACTTATCAGATTTAGATGCTCCCTGTTTTACCACATGACATGGACTCTGTTATCCAACTGAAGGGCATGGGACACCAACATGTTCACTAAATAATTACTGAACATCACATTCAGCAAAATAGAGCAATTCGTGTTTATAATGGGGATTCTCCTTGAGAAAGAATATGTAGAAGACAGAATTATGATATTAATATCCCTTAATCAATGTAAAGCCATCCCGATGGTTCAATACTGGTCCATGTTATGGGACCAATAATGGCTTTAGTTAAGTTTAACAAAAGATGCTCAACCTAAGCAATTCTCTAACTAGTGCTTAGACAATGGTTACAGCTCCAGGGTTTTCTCATACCTCTTAGCATAATTCCAGATGTGAATATTCTGCCAGTGTCTGATGTTTAAATTTCTAAGACCTTACCTGTCTTTCCCCTGTCTGCACAGATAACTAGGTATTATAGTACCATCCTGGTCTAGAAGAATTATTTTAATTATTATTTCATCCTTGTTTAATCACTTTTTTTATGGGTACATACTTTTCTGGAAATATATTCTTCTTCCTAGATCACTGACATTCAAGCTATGCATCCTTGCTTTTACTCTTTCCATGAGCAATCCTGCATTTAACACTGGGCACCAGTATAGATGACCAGTCTTGCCTTCTGTTCTGGAACATTTTGGCAGCTTCCAACCCTTAGCTGGGAAGTAAAGCACATATTACTTTGGATTTACATGTAAAAAACATAAATTAAAAAAAATTTAACTAGAGACTTGATGACACAAAGACACATGAGACATGGATATTTCCTCAGAAGCTTTCTCAGCATACCTTCAGAAGTGCTTAGAATTTGATAGACTTATGAAGAGAGTGTCATTGTTTTTTAAACATTTTTTAAAGATAATGAATGCTCTTCATTCTAGAGAAATGATAAAAATTTATTTGATATTCCAAAAACAAAGTTCCACATAACACTAAAAATTTAATTGTAGTTTACTTACAGAATTCAAAACCCATATTGTAGTTGATTTTATATTCCAGAACCAGAAATGTATGTATTTAATTTTTTGGTTAAATGTTTACTAAGTGTTTAGTATATGACATTCTGGGAGAATAAAACAGGATTTATGTCATTAAAATAAGTAATTTAATCTAATATATGTAACAGGAGTACAGAATGTCATAACAGCACATTTTTCTTAGATAAATCTACTCCATCTCCCACATGATGCCTTTGGCATAATTTTAGCCTGACCAAGTCATTAAAATAGAAAAAAAATTCTTTACAGACCCATATTTTATATTTGGGGAAAACTAAGATAACTTCCATCTCTTCAATATTGTACTAAGAAATTGAAAAATATGGCACAAGTTTAACTATTTAGTCTTACTGCTCACTACCTTATGTAGATGATTTATTTGCCATAGTCAAAATGATCATCCTCTGTATTCTAAAAAAGGTTAGGTCTTTTTCATTTCAGTCTCTTCATAAATATTATTCTTTTGCATTAGGAACATCTTTATATATCCAAATTCTATCCATCATTTTTAAATGATGAGGTCTCAACTGAAATTCTTTTCCATTAAAATTTCTGAGATTATTTTTGCCCGCAAATAAATTTATAATATTTATTTTTTCTTTTATCTCCCTTATTTGTATACCCATTCTATGTTGCCCATTATAATAGGTAAACTTATTATTGTTATAATTTTCTCTATCATTTTATATTAAAAAGTTTATATAGTTTCTATAAATAAACCGTGAACTATAATACACTGACCATTTCTGTAGTACAAAACACATATCTAGACCTCTTACATATTTAATACACAGAAGTTGCTAAGTGCATATAGTCTTTTTAAAACAGAATTACAATGAAAAATGCCTACTACTAATATGTTGTAATTTTTTTTGTATTGGTATTTTACTTCACCTGTCTGAAGCAGAATGTAAACTCTAGAGGTCAAGAGCCATGTCGTATACAAGTTTACCTACACTCCAACACTTAAACTGGACTTGGGTGGGTAGTTTAGTTACAGAATGACTAAAGATCTTGAGAAACATCATGGAAAATGGCTAGGAGTTTCCTATGCAAAGAAAGAGTTGGAAATCAACTTAGAGAACGGGAGCATATAATGCAAAATCTGTGTGGTAAGAGAGAGGATGGCACTGATAAAGAACTGAAAGAAGTTTGTGGAGACTGAAAGAGACATCAAGGGAAACACAGCTAGGCCTAAAGAAAAGCTCTGGGACTCCTCCATGCCAGACTGCAAGATATGTTAATATTTTTATCCCATGTGTAGAGATAAGTTATTCAAATGTTTAAAACAGAAAATATACCTGCATATGCATGTTTGTTGCAGCATTATTTACAACAGCAAAAACATGGAACCAATCATGCTGCTTATCAAAAGAGAACTGGATGAAAAAAAAAGTGGTACACATACACAATAGAATATTATGCAGCCATAAAGAAGGACAAAATTATGAACTTCACAGCAACTTGAATGGACTTAGAGCCTATAATACTGAGTGATCTATCACAGAAACAAAGAACTAAGTATCACATAGTCTTACTCATAAGTGGACCTTGAACAACTATCATAATACTATAAGAAAAAGATTGGCAGTAGCGGGAAACTGCCTGGGGGTGGCGGAAGACAAGATTGGCGGTAATGGGAATCTGTGGGAAGGGGGCACACCTCATCAACAAGGGTACCCGCATAATGAACATTTGTATACCTAACCCTGAATTGTACCCCACATCTTTAAAATTAAAAATTAAAAAAAAACAAGGGCCAGCAACATTTTTTGTAAAGTTTTAAGTAGTAAACATTTTGGAACTTTTAAAAAGTGGTATATATACAGGATGGAATTATGCAGTCATAAAGGACAAAATTATGAACCGCCCAGCAACTTGGATGGACTTAAGGGCTATAATACTGAGTGTTCTGTCACAGAAACAAAGAACTGAGTATCACATGTTCTCACTCATAAGCAGACCTTGAACAACTATGGTAATACTATAAGAAAGGGATTGGGAGTAATGGGAAACGGGGGGGGGGGGGGGGGGGCAGGGCTGGGATTTAAGGGATTGGGAAACCGCGGGTGGGGGGGCACACCACATAGTAGGGAAGAGCGGG
>CAUYQG010206568.1:0-10345 GCA_963574415.1 Tarsius wallacei | reverse complement strand
TGAAGTGGAAGGATCCCTGGATCCCAGCAAGTCGAGGCAGTGATATTGAGAGGGGGAGAGGAGGAGAAGGGGAGAGAGGGAGGGGGGGAGGAGGCAGAGGGGAGGAGGAGGGTGGAGAGAGAGAGAGAGAGAGAGAGGGTTTCAAGACCAGCCTGAGCAAAATGGCGAGACCTCATCTCTACAGTAAATAAAAAAATTAGCCAGGCGTGGAGGCACGTGCCTGTGGTTCCAGCTACTTGGAAGGCTGAGGCGGAAGGATCACCTGGGCCCAGCAGGTTGAAGCTGCGGTGGCCGTGAGCATGCCACTGCCCTCCAGCCTGGGCAACAGAGTGAGACTGACTCCAAAAGAAAGAAAAAGAAAAAAACAGGAAAAAAGAGAAATTCCAGGGCTCGATTTCTTCCTTCCCCCATGCGGAGAGTGTTTCTCCCCGCACTGTGCTCCTTGGGGTCACAGCAGGGGTGACGAACATAGCATGAAAATGTCCTTCCTGCTCTCCTCAACGCATCTCATTTCTGTGCTGCACCCGGGGGCTGTCATCTCTGGCCTGGTTTCCTGGGCTCTCGGGAAGGTATTTTCAAACACGGACAATTGTTCATTTGAAATGCTTCTGCGGGGACGTGCCCTGGCAAGTCCTCCCCACCGTTCTGTGACGTCCTCGTGAGTCCCTGCAGATCTGCGGGGCAGGGTCCTCACTGAGTCCTCAAAGCCCTTGTGAGGTGAGCTGTACTGTCACGCTTCGAACAAGGACCCGAGGGTAGGTCGGGAAGCTGCCAAGGCCACAGCTGTGCGGTGCCGCCCAGCACGAGGCAGACAGAAAGACCCAGCCAGAGCCGGAGGCCCAGACGTAAAGTCACAGCCCGTCAAAAACCGGACATATGACTCAGGCAAGTAAGAACGTCTTGGGACCTTATTTTCCTGGTCTGTGAAGTGAAGTTATCACCCAAATGACCTGTAGGCTTCTTTCCCACACACTCCACCAATTCAGCCTTGTTTCCTTTTGTTTTTTCAAGTCGGGTCTCACTGTCGCCCAGGCTGGAGTGCAGTGGCATGGTCATGGCTCACCGTAGCCTTGACCTCCTGGGCTCAGGCGATCCTCTCACCTCAGCCTCCTGAGTAGCTGGGACTACAAGTGTGTGCTGCCACACCCAGCTAAATTTTGGAAGTTTTTAAAAAAAATTTTGTAGAAATGGGGTCTTGCTATGTTGCCCAGGCTGGTCTCAAACTCCTGGCCTCAAGCGATCCTCCCACCTCGGCCTCCCAAAGTGCTGGGATTACAGGGGTGAGCCACTGCGCCCGACCTCAACCATGTTTTTCTATTCCTTAGCAATGTTGGGAGACGGCGTCACTGTCACCCACATGCTGTCCTCAATCCCACCTCTGCCACTCGTCCTGCTCCTCCCTTGCCCCCACATGTCTGGCCTGCTGTTGTGTGACCCTGTCTCCAGTGCCTCAGTTTCCACATCGGCAACGTTCCAATTCCTCACCCCTCAGAACTCCCAGCTCTTGTTCTGCTGGAATTTTATAGTACAAGACGGCTTGAAATACGGAGGTGACTTGCTGCAGGGCATTTTTGAGTACGTGGAGATTCTGTCGACATACTTGACGAAAAGAATTCTGAGCTACGTTTCTTCAGCCAGCCTCTCCCGCCCTCCCAGAACCTGGACACCACTGCCAGGAAGGGACCCCCAGAAGCCCAAGAAAAACATCCAGGCGAGACACAGAGGGAACTCAAGAAAGCATGGCCATTAGAAATGCTTTTATTTATAAAATAGCTACTTAAATATAAACATCTCTAAGTAGAAACACTCTTCACAGGAGACTCGCGCTCCTGCGTCCGACTGCGGTCGGCAGAGGCGCTGTGGCGAGTCCACAGGCCTTGTTCTCCCGAAGCCCCGGGAGGTTAAGGCCAAGTGTGCGCCCGGAGGGGCGGGGCTGCAAGGCTGTTCTGACTCCCGTCTTGCAAGACAGGACTCGAGGACTCGCCGCCTCCCCTTCCACGGCAGCTTCACATCCAGGGAAGCTCGTAAGAGCAAGAGCCCGCCAAGCAGACTTTCGGGGAGAGCCTTCGGGGGGCTGCCGGCATCTTCCTGAGACTGGCGGGAGGCTGGATCAGGCACTTGAGCGTCTGCCTGGCTCTGATGTCGTCTCTGAAGCAAGGAGGCGAGTGGCGAGACGGAAAATTACATTTCCGAGTCCAGGACAAGCTGCTTCTGGAACTGCTTACTCTAACTCCAATAAGTCACAGGTATCACGTTTTTTGCACCCGTGGCTGTCGCTGGGCGGTGGTGGTGAGCTGGGAGGAGGGGGCATCCACCAGGCCCGACAAGGGTCTGCTCGCTGCTGAGCTCACCTGGTGACGGAGCTGGCCCTGCTGTTCGGGGAATATCTGTCAGCTAATGAGTTCCGGGAGAGAGGAAGACAGACACACACAGACTGCAGAGATGCTGTCAGGAAGGTGCCATGACTGTGTCCGACGAGGGAAGGGACCACAGGTGAAGGCAGAGAGGGGCCCTCCACGCTCCTTCAAGGAAGAAGCAGCTGACGGCTGCAAAACCAGCCTGGGAATGCGGCAAAAGAAAGTCACAGGAGGGAGGATGCCAGGGACGTGAGCAGCCAGGAGGGAGGCCGTGAGACACACACCAGGCCGGGTGGGGATGCTGACCAGTCCCTGCCACGTGCAAGTGCCGCCCTGAGAGGCTCCTGGAGCCCGTCTCCTCCTCCGCCCAGGCTTGGCGAGGCACACCACCAGCCACGGCTCCCAACGCTGGCACACGCTGCCCACACACGCAGGACGCTGGACTTCTGACCAGAGGCTGCTGCTTCCAAGGGCTGAGCCTGGACATGCCTCTCTCCTCGTGGTCACTAAAACTGCATGAAGCCCCGGGGTCCGTTTCAAATCCTAGGAATTCTAGAGCATGAGGGGTTTACAGCCCATCCGGGGCTAAGCCACGTGGCCCCGAGTCAGTGCCCGGCGGACCGTGGACCCTCCGGCAGACGTGTCGGCGGCAAGGCCGTGTGGGGCGGCGGCCTCAGGTGTACTCGGCTTTGCGGATGTAGTTGGATGGAACGTAGCCCTTCTTCCCGTTGGCCTCGGCCAGCCACCACTCCGTGTTGCCCATGACGTCTTTGAACTCGAGGACCTTGAGCTTCTGATTGGCGGACACACTCAGCTCGTTGGGGTTCCGTGCCTTGAAGGTGTAGACGGCAAAATAGACCTGGGTGAGGGCGAGAAGGGAGTCAGGACACGGGGGACGGCGGACCCTCCTGCGGGGAGGGTGCTGTTCTGCCTTGCCCCGTCCACACACGGCCACTGAAACATGGCTGGTGAGACCGAGGAACTGCGTTTTTCATTGCTTGTGCTATTTGTAAAGATGGGGTCTCACTATGTTGCCCAGGCTGGTCTTGAACTCCTGGGCTCAAGCAATGCGCCCATCACAATATCCCAAAGGGCTGGGGTTACAGGCATGAGTCGTGGCACTCAGCCCTAAATCTTATTTAATTTGAACTCACTTAAATTTAAGTAGCTACCTGTGGCTGGTGGCTACCATAGTGGACATGGCGTATTCCACAAAAATAGGAATTCACCCCTTTCTGGTCTTTCAGAAGTTGCCTCAAGGGTGGAAGAGCCAGCCGCGGAGGATGGGTGAGATACAAGGCTGCGTTTCTCACCCCAACCCAGAAATTCCGAATTAATAGCAAACTGCTGGGTGCAGGGGCTGGTGCCTGTAATCTCAGCACTTTGGGAGGCTGAGGCAGGAGGATCGCTTGAGGCTGGAAGTTTGAGACCAGCCTGGGGCCACAGAGTGAGACCCCAGTTCTTCTAAACAAACAAAACACACAACAAACTGCAAAGCGAGAAAGGACACTCTCTGGGTGCCCCAAGCCCAGACAATGCCAGGCAAGGAGGGCGTGCAGGTCAGAAGCCAAGAGGCCCCTGAGGCACAAAGATGGGGCACGTGGAGGGCAGGGGTTCAGGGCCTGGCCAGGAACAGAGCGGCATCTCTGCCACAGTCAGAATCTGAGAACAGCCCATATCTCCCCTCAGGAGTCTAGAGGCACCATCAGCTTGGGAAGCCCTGATCGGGATGTCTGCCAGGGCTGTGGGCAGGGGAGAGCCCTGAGATCCGAGCAGGCGTGCTCAGTTGAGGCCCTGAGAAGCGCGCGTGTTACGGTCGGGCTGAGGAGTTGGGTGAAAACTGTCTTCTGGCATCCAGGCTGCTCAGCTAGGACGTGGCAGGGCTTTCAAGGAGGACCATGCCCACAGGAGACGGGTCACAGACAAACCTTATCATAAACTCACAGACACACTCACTGCCCGAACGAACACAGGCCGCAGACGGGAGGCGGGGAGGCCTCGGCGGAGAACCGGAGGTGGCCTTAAATACGTGGAGTTACAACATTCAAGACACAAAGGTCATACTCAAGTTCACAAGACAAGCACAGGCTATTACAAGAAGAACAGGAAAAACTGAAACAGGCAGGATTTCACTTCCAAATTCTAGAAGAAAATTATAGTTGTTTGGGCACGCCTGTAATCCCAGCACTCTAGGAGGCTGAGGCAGGAGGATCGCCTGAACCCAGGAGTTTGGGACTGGCCTGGGCAACACAGCGGGACACTGTCTCTTCAAAAAACTTAAAAATTAGTGGGGCTTGGTGGCACACATCTGGAGTCCCACCACTCAAGAGGCTGAGGCGGGAGGATGGCTTGAGACAGGAGGTCGAGGCTGCGGCGAGCTGAGATTGTGCCACAGCGCTCCAGCCTGGGCCACAGACTCCAAAACACAGAAACCATTTGCACAAAAAACTAAACAGGTGAGTTAAGCAGCGGACTTTGTACACCTGAAGACCGGTGAGCTGGGGGAGTGGGCACGTGCCCGGCCGACCCCTCCACGTGCCCCAGGTGGCAGAAGGGCTCCGAGTGCCCCCGCGATGCCCGGCTGGGGCCGCAGGAGCTTCTGGGCACCCGGAGAGGCTGCTGCGAGCTCGCCAGGCCGAGGCCCCACCACCAGCACGCAGGGCCCCGCGCTCACCTGGCTGCCCCGCGCCTCGCCGCCGCCCCGCTCTGCGTGCGTGTCCCGGGGGGACGGGGCTGCTCGCCCGCCTCCTGCGCCTCCCTTCTCGAGGTCTCGCCCCGGCCCGGTCCGCCCGGCTGCGGGGTGCGCGGCCGCCTCGAGGTGCCCGGAGCCCCGCAAACCGCGCAGCACGGCCGCGGGGGGGTTCACGTCGGTGGCGGCCTCCACGGGGTCCTCGGGCGCCGGCTGCGAGGCGGAGTCCGACTCGGACGAGCAGCTGGAGGGGCCGCTCTGCGCCCCGGGGGTCCCTCGGTCGCGCTCCCCCGTCGCGGGCGCCTCCTGCGGCCACTGCTGGCCAGGCCCCGAGGTGAAGGTCACGGCCGCGCTGCCGGGGCCGAAGGTCAAGGTGGCGCCGCCGGGCGGGCGTGGGGCCCTGGGCGAGGAGCCGCCGGGCTCGGACTCGGTGGAGGAGTGGCTGCCCACGGACGCGTCCGAGTGGCTGCGGCGGGGGTTGTAGGGCTTCAGGAAGGAGCTGTACACGAAGCCTTTGGTGACTGCGGGGAGGAGACAGGCGTCAGGACCGGAGGAGGAAAACCGCGGCTGGGAAGCTGGGCCGGGCCAGGCAGCGTGGCTCACGCCTGGAATCCCAGCGCTTTGGGGGGCCGAGTCGAGAGGCTCGGTTGAGCCCAGCCCGGGCAACACAGCGAGACCTCGTCTCTACAATAAATCCAAAAATGAGCTGGGCGTCGTGGTGTGCGCCTATATTCCCAGCTACTTGGGAGGCTGAGGTGGGAGGATCGTCTGAGCCCAGCAGGTCGAAGAGTGAGACTTCAAGTCATTAAATAATAACAATAATAATAACAACAATAAAATTAAATAAATAACAGCAGGGTCCATGGAGGGACCAAATAAGACGCTCAGTGATAAAATGGCTTGAAACCTGCAGCCCAGGACATGCCATGGGTGCGGAGAGATGCCGTGGCCACCTGCCAGTTCCTTCTTGTTACACCCTCACAACAGATGAGTGACAGGGGCCTGGAGAAAACCAGGGAGCAGTCAGGAGAGCGCCACACATGTGGGAGGACACGTGATGAAGACGTGGCAAGATATCTGGACGGCGGCCGGGAGATGTCTCAGAGTGCTGTCCAGACACGCCAAGCGTGACGGAGAGGCAGTCTGAGCCACCTGGCCCTGGGCCCTGTGGACAGGCAGCCTCCCTTCCTCCCACACACCGACGAGCACGTTCATACAGTGTCCAGGAGGGTGACAGCGGCCTTCAGCTAAAACCTAAGTATAAATTAGGGACCAAGACAGAGCCACAGGCCTTTTTTTTTTGAGTGGGGGTCTCACTCTGTCGCTCAGGCTAATGGGCTGCTCACTGCAGCCTCGACCTCCTGGGCTCAGGTGATCCTCCTGCCTTAGTCTCCCAAGTAGCTAGAACTACAGGTGTGCCCCACCACACCTGGCTAATTTTTTTTATTTTTTGTAGAGACGAGGTCTCACTATGTTGTCCAAGCTGGTCTGGAACTCCTGGGCTCAAGTGATCCTCCCACCTCGGCATCCCAAGGTGCTGGGATTATAGGTGAGAGCCACTGCAACCAGCCTAGACAATTTTTTTAAATAATACTAAGAAAATAATCCATCAAGGCATGAGCCCAGAGTGTGTGACCCCCAGGAGAACAGGGGCCATCTCTTTCCCGACCTTCAATGTCTCCTGGACGTGAGAAGATGACCATGTAGCCCTACGCAGACAGCTGCTGAGCGCAGGGGGCAGCCCCCGGCACACGGGCTGGGGTGGGGGACTCCCACTGCTGATCGTCAGATGGTGAACTTGGTGCTACCAATGTGCTTCCCGGGTCAAGGGGCAGAAAGACGCCAGGCGCGGGGCAGTTTCTTGCACAGCCTGAACCTTTACAGGGATCCCTCTTCTGACCCGTCAGGGGCTGTCACCTGCTGTCACCGGGGAGGCTCCATGCTCTCTCCTTCCTCTCCCACAATTCTCACTCACTAAATAGCAGAGACTGGAAGTGGGGAGGGGAGGAAAACCCCACAAGATGCTTAGAAGAAACCAAGAAGCCGGGTGTGGTAGCTCACGCCTGTAATCCCAGCACCCTGGGAGGCAGGGCGAGAGGACTGCCAGAGTCCGGGGATTCGAGGCCAGCCTGGGCAACACAGTGAAACTTCGTCTCTATAATAAATAAATTTAACACAAATTAGCTGGGCGTGGCGGCACACGCCTGTGGTTCCAGCTGCTTGGGGCCCGAGGCGGGAGGATCACCTGAGCCCAGCAGGTCGAGGCTGCGATGGCCATGAGCATGCCACTGTACTCCAGCCTGGGCAACCAAGTGACACTCCAACTCAAAAAAAAAAAAAAAAAAAAAGAAACCAAGAAATGTTAGAATGTTCAGTTCTGGCTGGGGGGTGAGAAGTTTACTGTGTGGGCCCCAAGCTGTATCCAACAGGCTTAGGGCCAGACGTGCTCTGGAATTCAGGATTTGGGGATTGGGGAAGGCAGTCATGTATATATAGTACATGTTATAACGCCCTAGCAGGGTCCGCACTCCATCAGCAAACCTGTCAGTGTTTGCCCAGCCTCCTGCAGCCACACAGGAGAACCTGCAGCAAAGTGAGTGAAATAGCCAGACAGGACGCGCATGCCTGACCTCACTTGGGGAGTCTGAGCGCTGCTCTCAGGGAAGCAGAGAGTGGGCCGCGGACTCCAGGGCCAGGGATTGCCGGCAAGCAGAGGGGCTATGGGTACCAAGGGCATTAGGGAGGAGAAGTCAGTGCCAGCGTGCTATTACACAACAGGTGACACAGCTGATCGTCACGGCTGCATCAAGACAGGGAGGAGAGAGACGGCTGTACTGACTGCCCAGACTAGACCTCTCCATCGTGCACCCGTGTTGGAACAGCACACTGTACCCCGTAACACGGACAACTGCTGTGGGTCACTTCCAAACAAGAAGACTTTGGACGGTGTCTCTGGTCACTGAGAGATGAGTCAAGTTCTGACGCGTCTTTGTGGCCTCCAGGCTGGAGCGGGACGCGTCTGTCTACATGCGAGCAGTTTCTCTGCTGGACCAGACTGGGACTGATGGGATGGAGCATTCACAGACCCACACACAGCTAGCTACTCGCCCCGAGGGACACATCGCCTCTACAGCCCCACCCGCTTTTGTTCAGGTTTTGGCAAATGGGATCTAAGACAATCCTTGGTTTTTCAGAGCTCTGTGGAGTTGGGGAATGCGGGGAAGGGGCCATTGATCAGTCCTTTGTATTCTCCTTTAAAACCTGTAAATCCTTCCTCCTCCCCCCAAAACCCTGTGAGCTGGTTTTCTGTTTTGAGTTGGAGTCTCACTCTGTCACCCAGGCTGAAGTGCAGGGGCACGCTCACAGCCACCGCAGCCTCGGCTTGCTGGGCTCAGGCGATCCTCCCACCTCAGCCTCCCCAGTAGCTGGAACCACAGGTGTGCGCCACCGTGCCTGGCTAATTTTTTGATTATAGAGACGAGGTTTTGCCAAGTTGCCCAGGCTGGCCTCCAACCCCTGGGCTCAGACAACCCTTTCACCTCTGCCTCCCAAAGTGCTGGAATGACAGGTATGAGCCATCATGTCTGGCTGCCGTGAGCTATTTTTAAAGTCATTCCCTAGATAGTCATGAGGTAAAACTGTTATGGGGAGGAGACTTAAAAAGAAAACAAAACCCCATGGTTGTTAATTCGCTCACAGGCAGGCTTGTAGAAACCAGAGGCCTGCTGCCTGTGTGCGTGGTCAGAACAGCCTAAGGCCAGCATCTGCTAGGTAGAGTTCACGGCTGCCAGGGGCTGTCAGACAGCAAGATCTCGCAAGATAATAGCAGGCCTCCTCTGGAACTGGTCAGCACAGAACCGGGCTTTGTTCTGTGAGGATGTGGGCACTGCACTCTCTAGAGATGGAGGGACCTTCCGGAGCGGTTTTCCCACGTAGCCCAAGGCTCTCCCTCTCCTGTTTGTTTCTGGCCTAGAAAGGACCCGGGCACAGCCACTATGGCTTCTTCCTCATTTAGCTACGTGCACTCATCTGACATGCACATTCTTACCTCCGTTGTCGATCAGCCAGCGGTTCTGACTGCCCATGGGGTCTTTTTTTTTAATCACGCCCACCAGGTCCCCTTCCAGGAGCGAGACGTCCAGGTCTTGAGCAGCATTGAAGTTCCGTTCCACCTGGAAGAGTTTTTCGGGGGGATACCTGGCCAGGAGGGAGGCCCGGAGTTCTTCCGACTGAAGCATGTAACTTGGCTGAAAGGCAACAAGAGGCCGTCAGCACCACACCCGGCGGGCCACCACCCGCACACACTCAGGCTCAGAAGGGAAGCCAGGACCGCCAGGCCCGCGCCACGCCCAAACGCTCTCGCGCCTGGTCGGCCCACGTGGCCCGCAAAACTCGTGACCTCCCTGGCAGCATTTGGTGCCTTGTGGTCGTTAGGAAAGCGTAACACATATTCAGCCACACTGGTCACCACCTGGCAAGAAGTGTAATGACAATGTCACCTCCAGCATCAGAACGCCTCAGGGATGTCACTGAGTCTTGTGTTTTGTTGAAGGAACCTAAACAATCGTGGCTTTCCTTATCTTTTCTTTTTCTTTTTTTTTTTGAGTTGGAGTCTCACTCTGTCGCCCAGGATAGAGTGCAGTGGCACGCTCGTGGCCACCAAAGCCTCGACCCGCTGGGCTCTGGCGATCCTTCCGCCTCAGCCTTCCAAGTAGCAGGAACTACAGGTGTGTGCTACCATACCTGGCTAAGTTTTCAATAATTGTAGAGACGAGGTCTCGTCAAGTTGCCTGGGCTGGTCTCAAACCCGCGGGCTCAGGCGATCTACTCGCCTCGGCCTCCCAAAGTGCCGGGATGACAGGCTGAACCACCGAGCCCAGCCAACTTTCCTTATCTTAGCTTTCCCGTCTACAAAAGCAAATGACAGCCATAACAAGAAAAAAGAAGCCGGGCTCGGTGGCTCAGCCTGTAGTCCCGCGCTTTGGGAGGCTGAGGTTGTGGCAGATGGGGCAAATGCTCAAATATATTTCTTGTATGATTGAGTGAATAAACACAGAAACCCATGTAGCTGGTTCGGGATAAGCAGTTGGCCTCACCTGGGCTGACTGAATATCTCCCACTAGCCCAGCGGCAGGAGGGGGTGAGGGTTGATAGCAGTTAGAGGTATTTCCTTTTGAAAGGCAAATTGCAACTTTAAAGGCCCGGCCCAGCACCAGGCAGGTTTTGTTTAGGAAAGGCCAGATGGCCCAAAGACTGGTCATTCAATGGAAATGCAAAAGGAGTAACTAATTCACAGACT
>CAUYQG010206567.1:0-22459 GCA_963574415.1 Tarsius wallacei | reverse complement strand
TAAGGGGAGAACAATTCAAATATATGTTGGATTGCCTGAGCCCGCGGGTTCGAGACCCGCCTGGGTAACTTGGTGAGACCTCATCTCTACATAAATCAAAAAATTAGCCGGGCATGGTAGCGCGCGCCTGTAGTTCCAGCTACCTGGAAGACTGAGGCGGAAGGATCGCCGGAGCCCAGCAGGTCGAGGTTGCAGTGGCTGGGAGCGGCCACTGCACTCCAGTCTGGGCGACAGAGTGAGACTCGAACTCAAAAAAAAAACAAAAACAAAAAACCAAACAAACAAATACACATATATGATAATATATATGCATATATTTTCCCTGGAAGCATACATACTTTTCATATGAGTGTGTGTGTGTGTGTAAATTCATACATATATATATATACAAGACTATATATACTCTGTCCTGTAAGAAAGAAACTAAAACTATTAAACACAACAAATATTTATACTACTAACTTGAAATTTAAGAAAATTTCAGGAAATAAAAACTAGAGGAATAAAAAAGATCTGTCATATACATTGCAAACAGGTACTGCATATCTGGTTAAATGACAAGAATTTTTATTCTGAAGCACATGCTGATAAAATTAGTAAGCTTTATTTTTAAAATGCTTTGGGTGTCTAGGCAAAAGAAAAGCCACCCAAGTTACTTACAAACAAGCAAAAAATTAGATTGCCATAATCTTCGGTATATAAGCATTAAACTCCAGGTGACAGTTGAACAATTTCTACAGGTTACTCATGGCAATGAGTATGAGATGGAATTTTCAACTAGTCCAACTGAACCTCAGTACCAAAACAATTTGCAAAATGCAGAACTCAGGAAACATGCTTCTTGAAGAATTTACTAGAGAAAAACCTTCACCCAACCAATAAATGATTGGGAAAACTTCAGGAATGAAGTCCAGGAAAGGTTAGCAGTGAATTTATTTAACTTTAAATCTAAGACTAAAAGTTCAATATTGGTGTTTTTAAAATATGTTTACACATACTTTCCTTCAAGAGACTTCCAGTTGAGTGTGGGCTGGACTTAGTGACTCCTTCCACATGAAAAAAACAAAATGCAGAAGTGATGATATGTGCCTTTAAAGACTAGCTTATTTAAAAAAAAAAAAAAAAAAAGTAACTATGACTTCCCTGCTTTCTCAGACCACTCACTGTTTTAGCCAGTTTCGGCTACCTGCCCTGAGAAACATCACCACCATGGACTGGATTGTTTATAGCAACAGAAATTTATCATAGTTCTGGAGTAGTTGCTGTTGCAGCAAGGTGTGGTAAACTCTTCTTCCAGATTGCAGACTGCCAACTCCCCATTATGTCTTCAAATGGCAGAAAAAGAGAGCTCTTTGAGGTTCCTTTTATAAGGGTACTAATCCCATTTATGAAGGTTTCAGCCTTATGACCTAATTACTTCCCAAAATTTTACTTCCTAATATTATCACATTGTGGATTAGTATTTAAAACATTTGAATGTTGGAGGGATACAAACATTTAGTGCACAACACTTGCTCTGGTGAATACCAACTGCCATGTCATAAGGATACTTATGAAGTCCTGTAAGGAGGCCCATGTGATAGGGAACTAAGCCTTCTGATAGTAGCCAGCAAGGAAGTTATCCTGCCAACAGCTGTGTGTGGAGGCATCTTTAAAGCAGAATCACCAGCTTCACCAAATTTAAGATAACTGAAGCCCTGGCCAAAATATGTTGACTGTAGCCTTATGAATAACCTCATGTCGGAATCATCAAGTTAAGCCATTCCTGGACTTCAGAAATAATAAATGTTTGTTGTTTTAGCTGCTACCTTTTTTTACATAGCAATGGATAAGGAATACAGAATTTGGTAACTTAGTTTAGTACTCTCATAATAAAGAATGGGGATATGGCTTTGAAAACTAGCAGTAGGAAAATCTGGAAGAATTTTTAAGAGAATGTTAGTAAAACCTAAAGTGCCTTGAAGAGACTGTTAGTAGAGGTCTAGACTTTGACAAGTTTTCTGACTAAAGCCTAAAGCAAAATGAGGAACATGTTACTGAAAACTAGAGGAAGGGGCATCCTTGTTATGTGGTGGCAGAAAGTTTAGAATCATTGTGACCTGTAGCTATGCAGAAATGTACCTGATGAACTGGGTGAACTAGCAAAGAGGATTTCCAAATTTTCAACCATAATATTAAAGCTGTTTCTTCTTGCTAATTACAGTAAAGTGGAAATAACATGGGAGGTAATAGACCTGTCAGATCAAAAAGAGCCGTGTCTTGCTGTTTTGAAGTTTCTCAGCCTCACCAGAATACAAATGATGCTAAAAATTGAGAAATGGCTTCTGAGCAAAGATGAGTCCCAGGATACTACAAGGAAACTTGGTCTAAATATGAGGCAGAGGGTATGGCTTCAATCTTTATTAAAATTATTTCTTCAGACCTCAGAGAGATCTAAGGTGGTATTTGAGAGTACCATTCAGTTAAAGGAGCTTAAGAACATGCTTCACTGAGGCATATCTTTCTACAATAGTATTTCTAAAAAGCTTAAAGGCTTTATTCCTCTGCCATCTTGGCAAAAGTTTAACAGAGAGGAAAGGTCTATCCTGAAGAGTTTGTGGGTATGTCTTTTGTCTAACCGAGTAAACTGTCACTGAGAGTCACAGAAAACTCACCATGTTTTTAACAAAATTATGTTTGTGGAAACACTTCCATCTTGGACTGAAAGGGACAGAAATAATATATAAGAAAAGAGGTCTTGAAGTCCCCAAAATTCCAACATGAAACTGAATAAGAAACTATGGAGTTACAAACATGGTTAACCATTCTTAGAAAAGAAGGATGAATCCTAGAGTGCAACCATGAACACAGAGGGTGTAGACAAGAGCCATGTAGAATTGTTCTTAGGCAAGAGTGGAAATGAGTTCTGATGAAGGAATTTTCAATGCTTGCCCAGCTGAATGTGAAGAATTGCTATAGATGAGTGACTCTTTTGTGTCTCCAGTCCCCTCTCTCCCCTTAACAAGAATTGCTTAGATATTATCTTGTCCTGGTACTGTATTCTTGACATATTGCATAGAAGATAACATCTCTTTAGCTCACAGTTTTTAAGATCTAGAGAAACTGTACTTAAGAAACTATACTATTAAAGCTATACCTGAGGAACCTCAAATGCATCTGGATCTGATTTCAATGATAAGATTCTGAACTTCAGGTTGATGCTATAATGGCATAAAATATTTAAGAGCCCTGGGAGGGGAAAGTATATTTTGCTTATGGAAGAACTACTTTGCAACCAGGGAATTAACAGAGTGATTTTTTTTCCCAAATATATCTAAAAAATTTTTGACACTGCCCCCTTCAAAAGGTGTAGCCTAGTTTCTCTCCCTACAGCATGAGTTGGACATACCAACTTGCTTCTAAAAAAAACAAAAAAATGCAGAAGTTATGGTATGTGACTCCAGAAACGAGGTCCCAGAAGGCACTATAGCTTATTTTTTTTCTCTGTCTTGGCTTACTCACTTGGGAAGAACGCAGATGACACGTAATGAAGACATTCAAGTAATCCTGTAGAGAAGCCAAGATGAAGAACTAAGACCTACTGCCATCACCAGCAAGGAAATGACACATCCATAGAACAATTTTATAACAACTTGATTGCAACCTCATGAGAGACCCTGAACTTGAGCTGTCTAGCTAAGCTATTCATGGACTCTCAATCTTTAGAAACTGTATGAGATAATAAAAATTTTGTATCTTAAACTATTAAGTTTTGAGAGCAACGTGTTATACAGCAAAAGATAAATAGCAAATTGGGGATAAATAAATGCTATATTATCTGACAACGTGAAAATAACAAACATAATAAAAAAGTAGGAAAATGGTGTGGGCGGGTGAAAGAAGAAATTGTTCACTGATTGTCTCAAAGGTGGGCATCAAAGAATATAATAAGCTGATAAATCAAGTAATAAAATGTGAATAATAGTTATAAGTAAAATAAACACTTAGAAAGATAATATCAGATAATATCCAAAAATAATAAATTGATAAATCAAGTAATAAAATCTGAATTATAAATATAATCAAAAAATAAATACTTTGAAAGTTAATACTATGGTTCAAACTGAATGAAAGGAGAATAAAGAGAGATGGAACAAGTAATTACTAAAATAAAAAATTAATTCATTGGAATTAACCTGGAGTGCAAAAAACAGAAAAGAACGAAATTTCTCACTAATGTGGTCAGAATAAGCCACGGATTCATGACCAAAAAAGGTTACTATTTTTTTCTCCTGTACATATGATCCATTCACTATAGTTAATGATATAATTATAATGCAAGGTCTCCTTTTAAAGAGAAGATATTCCAGTTATTTATGCGCTTTTCTCCTCAGCCAACACCATAATATAAAGAGTATATTAAATTTATCAGGATATTATACAGTCACATTCATAGATGAAAGAAAAGATATAGTCCCCTAGACGGTAGAAATAAAATAACCTAGAATGAAATAATCCATATGTTTATTAAAATGGAATTTGTGGAAATGAAGCCTGCCAGATATTAGTAGAAATGATCTCATTATAAAATCCTCAGGTTCTCATTTCTCGAAAAAGCCATAATTATAACCTTATTTTTTTAGTGACCAATTACTGTATTCATGGTATTTTCTGAAATAAATGCTTTGCTATTTTTATGACTTGTCTATCTGCATTTCTAACTCTAAGAATAGAAATCTACATAACACAGCCATTTTCATAAATACAAAGTCTGAAATAAATGACACTGTTCTGTCAAAACACAAGTACAAAATCTTTAAAGTTTAAATGAAATGTAAAGTAGAAACCCTTTAATAGCATAAATAAGACACTTAGATGATAACCTTCACGTCTCTCCAAGTTATCAAATTAGATTATTAGAGCCTCAGAATTGGCAAGTAAAAACTATGTCTGTGCCATACAGGGGAAATTGGCCGGATTTCTAATGAGCTAGTTCCTTGCATTAGCAGAGAAAAGTACCTGACATGCTTTCTCAAAATATAAAGGCTTAAAAAAATCAAATTACTCTAAAAAGAACAGCTTTTCCCTACACAACCCAATGTTCTTACTTTCAATTTTTGTTACTCAACTAGACATTCACAATGTGAGCAATACTCTCAGTGTGTGCATATGTGCATGGCAGTGAAGGAGAGGGTGCAATAAAGGAGTGTAGATGGGAAATGTGGAAATAACCCGTAACACATCCTCTGCTAACATTTGCCCTGAGAAACATCACCAGAAATGTTATTCAGTCCTCTGAAGTGACCATTGTTCTAATACCTCACACCTGAAATCATTTAAAGAATACAAAGCAAAAGTATTATACAACCTCCCTAGGGCCCACCTGATACTTGAGTATCACTTGAAAGATGATAGACCATCACTCTTGAAAAGACACACATATGTGCTTCAGCTATCTAATAATTGATATGAATGGATTCTCTTCTTCTAAAGCACTGACTTAGGAGAAAAGCACCTCTTATTAAATGCTGACATAATCTGTCAGGCTTCCTATTGAGCAAACAAATGAAGACCTGGTGAACCAGCTTGGAAAAGGAGTCAGCCAAGCGTTGAAGAAAAAGTGTGCTCTAAAAACTGAAAGTGCCTCTGGTCATCTTTATCCATATCCTTTCTTGCTAAAAATGTCCTGCTCACTCTTTTTTTTAATCTTTAGATCTTGAAATTATTAATTCTATCAACTTTTACGTTTATTCAGTGAACAAAGAGAACATCTTTAAATAGGCTGAAAATGGATTTTTCTTTTTTTATTTTTTTGAGTTGAGGTCTCCCTGTGTTGCCAGACTGGAATGCAGTGGCACAGTCACAGCTCACCACAGCCTCAACCTCCTGGGCTCAGGTAATCCTTCCACCTCAGTCTCCCAAGTGGCTTAGACGACAGGCACGTGCCTCCATGCCCAGCTAATTTTTTAAAATTTTTTGTAGAGACAAGGTCTTGCCATGCTGCTTAGACTGGTCTCGAACTCCTGAGCTCTTGTTTTGACTTCCCAAAGTGCTGGAATTGCAGGCGTGAGCAATCGCACCCAGCCCTGAAACCGAAATTGTTCCTCAAATCTCTCTTGGATAATTGTTTGGGATTTCTCAACAACAGCAACGTTGATATTTTGGACCAGACAATGCTTTGTCATTTGAGGCTTCCCTCTGCATTGTTGGATGCTTAACAGCATTCCCGGCATCTACTCACTATTTTGCAGTTGTGACAATCAAAAATGTCTTCAGACATTGCCAAATGCCCCTGGACAAAATAAGCATCTCCCATTGAGGACTCTTGAATTAATTGCTTGATTTTTCTTTTGTAATGGAGGTGCAGGAGAAACAAGACTATACAAACACTCAAATTGAAAAAAAAAAACTAATTAAATCTCCTAAATTTAGGTAATAATAAAGAACTCAGAATCTCTTCACAGGGTATAACTAGGCTTTAATCTAAAAGTTTTTGAGAATAGTGTATTAATTTTATATGTCAACTTGACTGTGCCATGACATACCCAGCTATTTGATCGAAGTTTATTCTGGGTGTTTCTATGAGAGCTTTTGGATGAGATTAACATTTACATTGGGAGATGGAGTAAAGCAGATTGCTTTCCCTAATACAGGTGGGCCTCAGCCCATCACTTGAAGACCTGAATAGAACAAAAAGTCTGAGAAAGCAAGAGAGAATTTCTTCTGCCTATCTTTGAATTGGGACCTTGACTTTTTCCTGTCTTTGAACTAGAATGAAAACATTGGCTCCTTCCAGGTCTTGCACCTGACAGCTTCAAGCCTTCAGAATAGAACTACACCCTCAGCTCTCCCAAGTCTCCAGCTTGTCACTTCTCCCTGCAGATTTTGGGCTTTTCAGCCTTCATAACTGCAGGAGGTAATTTCTGTAGGTATAATATATACAGATGCTCCTTGACTTATAATGGGGTTACGTTGCAATAGACCCATTGTAAGTTGAAAACATTTAAGTCAAAAATGAGTTTAATATGCTACCCTACTGAACAACACAGCTTAGCTTAGCCTAGTCTACCTTAAACACATTATTCTATAGTTGAGCAAAATCATCTGGTCACCCAATACACTGTAAAGTGTGGGTTGTTTATCCCCTTGATCATGTGACTGACTGGAAGCCTGAGGGTATTGTACCACATATTGATGGCCTGCAAAAAGATTAAGATTCAAAAATATGGTTCTACCAAATGTATATCATTTGCACACCATGATAAAGTCGAAAACTCTAAGTCAAACCATTGTTAAGTCAGGGACTTAACAAATTTTTTATACTAAAGTTATACTAAGTAGTTATACATATAGCATATATTTTAGAGAGAGAGAGACACAAAAAGAAATATCTCTCCTATTGGCTCTGTTTCTCTGGAGAGCCCTGACTAATACACTGACTCAGTATTTTGAAAGGAGAGAAAGCAGGGAAGTGCAGTAGGGAAACCAAGACCTGGCCAAGCATCTTTGCTCAAACATAAAGTAGGTACACAAATGTGTGTTGAAGTATACTGAGTCAGTCCTTGGCTCAATATATGAAAACGAAAATTTGATTCTCCTGAGTTTTACATTCAATATCCAAAAGGAAAGGTTAGTGTGTATGCCCAGGTCATAGGCAGGGCTTACTTTCTTTCTCATAAGCCTTATATAAATGTAGATCACTTTATTAACTTTCCTAGTCTATGAAATAAAACAATATAACCCTTTATTATAACTTCCCTTTATCTCTTTCTTATAATTCCATTAACTTTGTAATAAAATTTCACTTCTGTTTCATGTCCAATTTGTGAATCCCAGCAGAACTTTGTTCTTCTCTTGTGACACATTGTTAAAGATGAGAATTATGTTTCCAGGATCCCCTTCCTGTATGTTTCAAGGTTAGAATTGGCTGAAAAAGACACTTGGGCAGATTTAGGAAGGTTGAAGTGAAATTATTTATAGTCAGTTAGGAAGACACAAATTTGTAGATAGCCCCAGAAGGTCCCAGTATATCCTTCATTTCACATCCAGTTTTTCTTCCTCATCACTTCCCTTATTGTCTGACCTTGTCTCTGGGCCCAACACAGATGCTTGGCTGCAGACACACACAGGGGGCAGCTAAAATGAAGCATTCCTTCATTCCCCACTAAGTGTCTCTCGTCTAGTCCTCTTTGCTAACTGGCTATGGCTGCTTTCTCAAATAGACTGTTAAGAATGCTTTTTCTAAGCCTCCAACTTCTCTTCTTTTGAATCTTTTTTTCACGAAATCTTTCCACAATTATTTGGTCTAAGTCCTATTTTTTAAATTTCTCATTTCACTCACAGTGACTCTCTTCCCCTGGCTGAAACCTGACATATGCACATGCCACACTCTGCTTATGTTATATTTTAGAATAGGTAAAACTCACAAAAATGTTACCTCAAGGTCCAATCAACAGTGGGGACTTTCTTGAACCATGCCTCACATGTATTCAAGTTCAGTTCCCTAAGGTGCTTTTTCCTTGGATTCCTCATTATGGTGGATTGAATTGTGTCCCTCTCTCCCACCCCCCAAAAGATGTGTAGAAGTCCTAACCTTGGTACCTCAAAATGTGATTTTGAAAATTTCCAAATAAGGTATTTGTGTATTTAACTAAGTTATGGTGAGGTCATTAGAGTAAGCCCTAACACAACATAATTGGTGTCCTTTTTAAAATGGGGAAACTTAGACATAAACACACATGGAGGAAAGAATATATGAAGACACAAGGAGAAGAAAGTCATGCAATAGAAGCAATGCATCTATAAGCCAAAGAACACCAAGAATTGTCAGAAAACTAGAAGGGCAAGGAAGAATTATCCCAGAGCCATCAGAGAAAGTAGACCATGATGACAACCTGACTTAGGTCTTCTTACCTCCAGAACTGTGAAACAATATATGTCTGTTGTTTCAAGCTATCTAGTTTTTGATACTTTGTTACGGCAGCCCTAGGAAACTAATATGCTCATCATATTGCCTCCATGTGAGGCCATTGTGGGTCACAGGTAAGTTGGGCATAGCTGTCTTTTATCAGTGCAAACTACACTCTGATCTCAGAAAAAGAGAGCTATCTTCCTTTCTACTGAGATTGGGATGATTGCATCCATAATTCTCCATGACACAATTGACTACAGATTATTGAACGTAATGATATCCTGCTGAAGGTATAATAAAAGACAAGTAGATCCAGGAAGTAGTTTACAACTGTCGCCCAGACCCAGTCCTGTCCTAGATTCTTTACCAGGTTCATGACCCAGAGCAGCTTACTACTTTCACCAACACCACCACCAAAAACACTCCACCTCTCAGAAGAAAATGACCTTCATTTCACTTCAGTCTATAATACTCATCTCCCGAGCCGCATTCTGATCTTTCCAGAATGACTGAAACTTTAATTGTCTGCACTCCTCAGAAGAAACCACACTCCTATCAGTCCCAAGCACATTATCTATTCCTGTGTCCCTAACAAAACAAACCCATAAAAAACGTAATAGAGTATGTTTCAGTCCAGGTTTAAAAAAATCTTGGAGTCCAGTCTTATAAATTTTCATCCAGTGATGATGGGAAAATGATCAGGATATAATAATATTTTAAAATGTGTTATTACTGAAAGCTAATAACAGATCATGACAGAAATTGAGAATAAAGTCTGGAATGTTTTGTCTTTAGGCCAGTGGCCAGTTCCAGAAAAAGTGACTCAATGATTGAGCTATATTCTTGATAACATTAGCAAAAAAAGGAGAAAAAAAGATGGATTCTGGGGCTTTCCTTGATTTTGATTGGGACTCTGAAAGCCTGCACTACTGGAATAATGGTGTACTGGAAATAATAGCCCTCACAGAAATTCTCCATCCTCGCTTCACACCATCTAAGTGACTAACAAAAATTGTAAAGCATAAAGCTGGTTTTAGGAAATCCCAGAACATTATTATCTCATTATTCAAGGATATTGTATTTGCAAATTTGTCTACGCACTAAAGTATATATGAAACCCTAAAATCAATACTCACAGCACTTTCATAGTCACGTGCAGACATGCACAGAGTCATCCAACATGCATTTTTTTCCAACAGAGTTAAACAAGTAGATATACTGCACTCTCATTCAGCTATCATATAGTAAACAAGTATTCTTTTTGCAATCTATTTAGTGCCATAGTTTTCTATTTTGTGCCTTTTTATTGTGATTTTATTGCTTTAAATGTCTCCCAAGTGTGGCACTGAAGTGCTGCCTAGGATTCCTAAGCACATGAAGTCTGTGATGTGCCTTATGAAGAAAATGCGTGTGTTGGATAAGCTTCTCTCAGGCATGAGTTCTAGAGCTGTTGGCTGTGAGTTCAATATTAATGAATCAACAATATGGTACATTTAGTAAAAGAAAGAGGGAATTCACCAATTCTCTGTACATGAGATCACTCGGGACGGTGCTAAGGTAACATCTATATTGTGTAACAAAGCCATGGAAAAGATGGAAATGTGTCTACATTCATGGATTCATGAGATGAAGGCTGTCTTTTTTAAAAAGCATAGTGGACAGCATTGTTGTGAGGCTGAAAGACAATGAAATTTATAGTCATGTTACCCGCAGTTAGGAAAATATTAAACCCTTCTAGGTAGTACTGGTTGACTGACAGGTTTCAAAAAGTTACACACCTAAAAAAAAAAGCAACCTGTTAAAATTGCAGGCAAGGCAGATTTTGCAGATCAGGAGACTACAGGAGAATTTTAAAAATACCTGCTAAGTATTATAGGAAAAGGATTATGTAGAAGAGCTGGTTTTCAATACTAATAAGACTGGCTTGTTTTACAAGAATGTGGGCAAATGAACTTATATAACACAAATACTCTCTAAATCTCGTGGATTTTTTTTCGAATATAATATCTGGCACATATTCTAAGTTAATACACGGAGGAGTTAAGAGTTCATGAGCAAGAACCTGCAGGAAAAAATAGATAATACAAAGAGAACAATGGTCCCCAACAGACCTTTAAATAATTGTGCTAATGTTCGAGGAGATAAAATGTTTATGATATCTTTTTTTAAAAAAAAATTTTATTTTGAAGATGTGGAGTACAATTCAGGGTTAGGTATATAAATGTTCATTATGCAGGTACCCTTGTTGATGAGGTGATATCTTTAAGATGATTGGAAATATAGCATATAACTGGGAAATATGAACAATTGGTTTAGGGTATGTGAAAAAGTACCATATGGAAAATCTAGAACAAAGACATAAAATATGTGAAATCAAGGACTCAGTGGATAGGTTGAACATCTGTTTATTCATCTAACCCAACATAGAAAAACTGGTAAAAAGAAAGAAAAGAAAAAAACATTAAAAGCAAGGAAAAAAGGTATTACCTTCAAAGGAGCAAAAGTAAAACACTTCTAATTTCTCAACAAAAATAGTGAAAGTCAAAAAATAATGGAATAAATTTTTAATGTATTGAAAGTTTACTGTCAACCTAGAAATTGATAATTAACACATTTCTGGATATCTAACGTACAGCATGAGGACCATAGTTAATAAAATTGTGTACTGGAAATTAGCTAAAAGATTACATTATATATGCTCTTACCACAAAAAAGGTAACTATGTGAGTGATGGATATGTTAACCGGCTTGACTGTTGTAATCATTTTACTGTGTATATATATATATCAAAACATTATGCAGTACAAGGTGGTTATAGTCAATAACAGTGTATTGTAAGTAAGATAAACCAATCTATAAAGGCTACATAGTGTTTTATTCCAGCAGTATGACATTCTGGAAAAGGTAAAATTGTAGAGACACTGAAAAGATCAGGGATTGCCAGGGAATGGTGGAAATGATAAATAAGTGAACCACAGAAAATTTTTATGAAACTACTCTGTATGATACTATAGTGGTAGATATATGTATTTATACCTTTGTCCAAACCCATAGAATGTGCAACACCAAGAGTGAAACCTAATGTAAATTATGGATTTTGGGTGACCATGAGATGCCAATGTAGACACAGCAATGTGACATAGCAGTTGTAACAAATTTTAACAAATGTACTACTCTGGTGGAAGACATCGATAATGGAGGAGGTTATATATGTGAGGGTAGAGAATGTCTGGGAAACCTCTGTACCTTCTGCTCAATTTTACGCTGAACCAAAAACTGCTTTTAAAAGTCTTTTAAAACATTATATCATATACCTTAAATGAACACAATAAAAAGTTTTTAAAAATAAAAGCATGTATAAAAGGAAAATAAACACATTTTATTTTCAAGAATTAAGATGAAAATGGTGACATTTTGAGATGACTAGAAACTAAGATGGTTTGGCATTAGCAGAGTCACACTAAATGAAATATAAAGAATATTCTTTAGGCAGAAAGATAACCATCTAATAAGAAAGCACTACAAGAAAAAATAAATGAAATGAAAATAGTATGGAGGTATACCCAAATGAATCATGACTGTCTAATTTTTATGATGTCTTAAGAGATTTATGATATAAAGATAATTATAATAACACAGCAAGACTAGGATAGAAGATAGGAGAACATAAGAATAAATTTCTTGATTGACTGATAGAAGGTAAAAACACCAAATTAGAAGATAGGTGTAGCTGCACAAGTTTTACAATAATAAAAATAAAATAATCCACATTTGTAGCCATAGTAAAATAGACTGTATGGTGGTATATCCCATACAATGTCATACTGTATAGCAATAAAAGTTAACAATAGCCTCTTATACCAAACTTAGCTTCTGAGGTCAGACGCAATCTAGGCGAATTTAGGGTAATATGACCATAGACATCCTCTTGTAACAAACTTCAGGTTAAGAGAAAAGATGTCAGGCACAAAGAATATAAGCCTAATGAGGAAATTATTCTGGATATTGTGTGTGGGCCCCTTCTTCTGTCTTTGGAAGAGAGAGTTTTAATATAGAAATAGGCAGTGTGATGTGAAAGCAGGAGATTGGAGTAATTAATCAGAGGAAGAGGTCACAAGCCAAGGAAAGAACGTGGCCTTCAGATGCTAGAAAAAGCTACAAAGAGAACAATGGTCCCCAACAGACTTTTAAATAATTGTGCTAATGTTCGAGGAGATAAAATGTTTAAAGATATCTTTTTAAAAAAAAAAGTTTTTATTTTGAAGATGTGGAGTACAATTCAGAGTTAGATATACAAATGTTCATTATGCAGGTACCCTTGTTGATGAGGTGATATCTTTAGGATGATTGGAAATACAGCAAATAACTGGGAAATATGAACAATTAGTTTGGCATATATGAAAAAGTACCATGTGGAAAATCTAGAACAAAGACATAAAATATGTGAAATCAGGGTCTCAGTGGAGCCTCCCAGAGCATCCAAAAGTAACCAACTCAACTAATACCTTGAAATTGATTTTGGAGTTTTGACCGCCCAAATTGTAAGAGAATAATTTTTTATTGTTTTAAACCTCCTACTTTGTGGTAATTTGTTGCAGCAGCCATAGGAAACTTATACCAATTCTATTTCATTTTAATTTTTGCCAACTTGGTAGTTTAAAAATTATTTCCTTACTTAAATTATTATTGTTAGTATCAGGAAGTTCAGACATCTTTTCTTTTTTTTTTTTTTTGCTATTAGTGTTTTTACTATGAATTGTCTATTCATATCCCTTGCCCAATTTTGCTATTGGATATTATTGTTTAAATACATTTCTTGATTTTTCTCTTCCAGTTTTTTCCCCAAAAAAGTGTTTCTCAAAATCCTTGGAGTGATTGGGGACTCGTTACATATGATAGACATCTTTGAAGTGAACTGCTTGCCTGAATTTTTGAGAGACACTGGTTATAAATTGCTGACTGCTGACCACTGCATTTCTGCAAAAGCCACAGACTAATACTTTACCTCAATGTTCTAATGCCTCTACAGATTGGTAGATTCATTACTGTGACATATAGCCAGTACAAAAACGTCAAGCACACAAACAAACACACAAAACCAAAGAACTCATCGATGTTTCCTTTTAAACAATGTATATCCATAATGGCTCTAAAACATTCACCTTGAGATATTTTGCACTATACTACAATCTATCCCTCACTTCATTGACTTTAGATCTCTGCCTTTTCTTCCCAGGTACCATTGATGTCACGAATGCTGCTACTGCACACTGAAATCTTATTTTACTGGTGGTTCTCACCATGGACCAAATGTATTATTTCTGTGGCTTTTAAAACAAACATGCTAAAGTCCTGCCCCGGCCTACACAATCGTACAGTGCACATTTATCCAGCAGATGATTCTAGTGTGTACTCCTAGTAATGCTATGATCCATGTCCTTCTTTTAGCCACTCCAGGTCTTTCTGTCCCCAGCGCCCTGTTGCAGCACAGGTGTTGCAGCCTGGCTAGGCTGTTATGCTCTTTTCCCAGAAAAACTAAGACTGACAGACGGCTGTTATAAAGAAAGAGTTCGATGCCACAAAGCAACTGAGCAAGAAGGACAGGAGATCATTCTCAAATCTGCCTCCCTAGGAATTTAGGGTAAATTTTTTAAAGGAATAATTTGGAGAGCAAGGGCCCAGGGAATGGGCGCTACTGATTAGTTGAGGATGAAGTCATGGGGTGAGGATATCAAAACTGTTTTCATGCACTGAGCCAGTTTCTAGGAAGGGGTCACAGGACTGGTAGAGTCAGCTCCTTGGTATGTATCCCAGGTCTAGGAGGGACCACAGGTTTACCAGAGTGCAAAGTCTGAAAAATATCTCAAAGACCATTCTTATGTTTTACAATAGAAAGGCTATCTATAAAGCAAGTCCCATGACTACTGGCTACTGACCACTGGGCAGTAAGTAATTATGGAGATAAAGTATGCAGGAGGTGGGTTCCCTGGAGATTCGAGCTACTCAAGCCTTTCAACAGATCAAAATTCAGGATGCCATCAAAATCTCAGCGAACTCAGGCTCATTGTTGAAGGGAAAATATATTTATGAGTATCGCAGGCTGCTTCTACCCTCCCCAGGGTGTCAGAACATGAAGATAATCAATTGCTCTCTATTGAAGTAAACACAAACTTAGAATCAACAGATTTGTTAATTATTTCTAACCAGAGTTGCAACTTTGCAGGGCTTGAGTCTCTTCCATAGCTTTTATCCCATGGCTCTTTTATTAATTTTATAAGGGTGGTTTCACAGGTGCCTGTGGTCTATATTCCTGCCAGGTAAACTCCCTTCCCCCACACAGGAACTAAACATATTGAACAATCATCCATATACACACACAATGTATACCATAACCTATACATCTGACTCGAGTGTTTTCTGGAATCTGAAACTGTGTTCTGTGCTACCATCTCTACTCTTACATGCACCCAAACCCTCCTATCCCACTGTTCATGCCCAACCCACTATGGGAGTCCTGCCTCCCCACAAACTGCTCCATGCCACTGCAGATAACTGTGAACTGTTAAGTTTTATGCTAATACAATTTTACTTACTTCTTGGAGTTGTTAGTAGAAAAAAATATGGTATAGAACTTTATATTTAGGGTATTATTATTTATCAAGTTAGCTGTAATTGAAGTGAATTGACACTTTAATGTAGTTTAGAATAATATCTATAGCTGTGATTGTAATACATTCCAGAATCTGGTTTACACTCTTATTTTTTGTTATTAATGAAATGGGATATTTTATAAGGGGAATTATATCAAAATCTCAATAATATCTGACAGATGTCAGGTGAAAGCCTTTCTACTGAATTTTGCCTAAGTAAAAAAAATCTATGTTTTACTAACTTTGCTCAAAATCAATCAAGCTATCAAGGACATAAAATATTCCAAGCACAAATTAATATCTCTTAAGAAAGGCAGTTAAAAAAGGTAATCTGCATATATAATCAATAGACAACACCCCAGGCAGTACTTTTATAGTTTCAGAATTATGCAGAGTAAATTTTACCTTCATCCAGAGTTTCAGAGGGTCTGAAGCATAGTGATTATTTCAAGGTACTTTTTTAAAAAAACAACCTAAAAGTGAATAGATCTCTCAAATAATGTGAAACGCTATTTTAGTTCTCAATTCACTGTGAGTTAATATAGAAAATTATTGAAATATTTAATATGTAAAATTATTTTACTCTGTCTTGATGACTACAAAATTATTTCAAATTTGAGTTTAATATGATTATGTCTCACAAACTAAAGTGAGATATACTTTATAAGAGACCTGATGCACTACATGCTCATGTACTTTGTGTGTGTGTGTGTGTGTGTGCACGCGCGTGCACGAGGGAGAGAAAGAGAGAGAGAGAGATAGAGAGAGAGAGAGACAGAGAGGAGAAAGGAGAGACAGAGATTTGTTCAATATCTCTTTTGGGAAAATACCCCTGGTTTATTCCATGTGGTTGAAATGAAGTTAACTTCTATCAGATATCGAGTTCTCTCTGGTATTTCCCCAGAGCTTATTATCGTTCCCTATAATCTTAAGCATTGAGAGTCTTGTGAGACCAAAATTATGCTGGCCATTTTTCAACCTTGTGGAAAGTCTTTCTGAAAATTAAGCCAACACAGAGATAAAAACAAGAGAAACAGAGCGAGAGAGAAAAAGAGAGGAACTGAATCTTGCGTGTATTGTATTAAGCCACACGATAACCTAAACTGTTTAAATATTACATCTGAGAGAATTGTTTTCTTAAAAAAATATAGATTGCAACTAATAAAGTCCTAATTCTTTAGTATACTCATATTATTGGTCTCACTATTTTTCTTGATAGCAAAACAGCATTTCAAACTGTGCTTCCTAATGGAAAATCATTATTCCCTGTTCTCTGGGTATTCAATAATTGCTATTCCTTTTACTTCAAACTTTTGAGTAAATTTGATTTTGTGACTCTCACACTGTTGTCCTGGAAGATCATCCAGAAATTTTAGTTGAGCTCACTTTGGTAAAGTATTCATTATTATCTAGGTAATTCACATCATAGGGTTAGCACATATCCTGATATTAGACATTCCATTTTAGAGAGAAGGAATCAATCTCATATATTTTTGCCTGATGAACAATTTTTATAAGTAACATAAGCAAGGTGGCAGAATTGGAGCTTTCTGGCTTTAGTTTCCCTACTCCAACACAGAAATCCAACTTGCAATGTCCACAGGCAAGCATACCACCCTGAATATCTTAGAACTCAGGAGTGAGGCTAAGACACATCCTTGGATCACAGAACAAAAAAAGCTGCAATCAGAGGGTAGGAGAAATGGTCTTCTGTAACTGTACCGCCCACACCCCCAGCTGGCATGGTGCAACATACAGAGAAATCCTCTGGACCCACAATTTCTTTTTTTAATTTTATTTTAAAGATGTAGGGTACAATTCAGGATTAGGTATACAAGTGATCATAGCACAGGTAAAGTTTGGGCCTCCCTTAGTACCCACTTTGCCTGATTTGAGATCAGGTACCCTTACTGATGTTGTTGGACCCACAATTTTTACAGTGAAAAATGTGAGCTAGAGGAAGACACCCAGCTTCTCTATCATTTTGGGACCCCTCATAGGAAGTTCACTTCTGTCACATCCCGTGGGAATCACTAGGAGTACCACCAGCTCCAGACCAGCTGGGATCAGTGAAAAACAAAAAACAAAAGTGAGCCTCACAGCAACCAGTGCGGATCTTCTTGGCACATGTACATCTCTCAGATTTTCTCTTTAATAATCAAGCAGTATTTAATAGAGCTCCTTCTCTTTAATTTTCCCATCTCCTCTCAGAATTTTTGGTATTTTCCTTCTGTGTCCTCATTATTTCTCTCTTCATCTTTCATTTATTCTCTTCCTCTCACCCATGGGGTGGTGACCCAGGAAGCCAGGTGGGCCAGCCTGGTGGTAGTGAAAACACCCAGTTCCACAAATGAACTTCAGATCTTTTTCAAGGTAAAGTGCTGCATTTATTGTCATATTTATTCATTTTTTAACTATTTAATGTGTAAAATTGTGCTAGCATTTTTATTAGAGTCCTGTTGTTTAATTAGACTCCACCTGGCTTTTCTGTATGTGTCACAGAAGTTTTTGAGCACTATATCCCTAACCTCGTCTTCTTATAAACCCTATGGTTTTTAAAGGACTTTAAAAAAAATCACTCAGTGCTTTTTAGGAACTCATATGTGCCATCATAGCAGAAGTAACTGTATTCCTATCAGAATGTTTCTTCATATACTTCTTCGAATAATTCCCATAGTTCAGAAACTTAGGCAGATCTTTTAATATACTTCAGCCAAAACAACAAATTGCCACAGTATGAATGTGGAAGAAGAAATAATAATCCACTATCTTCTATTAAGCCAGACATTAAAAATATTTGTGAAAATGTACACCAAAGTTATCTTTCTTACTAAATTTTTTTGTTATTGTTTTAGAAAATACAATTATTTTTTCATGAAAAAATATTATCCATGTTAAACTTCAGTGGGTTTATTATTGTTAATTTGTTTTGGTGTGGTAAGAATATAACAAGAGATTTATCCTCTGGACAGATTTTTAAGTGCAGAATATGATGTTGTTATATCCAGGCACATTGTTGCGCAGCAACTCTCTAGAACTTACTCATCTTGCTTAACTAAAATTTTAGTGTTATTTTTTAATCAATCAATATAGCTTTATATATTAATATATAATATACATTAATATATAAATACATGTCTTAGTCTGTACCGGCTACTATAACAAAAATACCATAAACTGAATGGCTTATAAACAACAGAAATTTATCTAGAGTCTGCAAAGTCCACAATCGAGTCACACACAGATTCAACATCTGGTAAGGTCTTAATTACCGGTTCATGGATAGCACCTTCGCACTGTGTCGTCACAATGTAGAAGGAGCAAATCAGCTTTTTTAGGTTTCTTTAATAAGGGAATTAATCCCACAAGCCCTCGTGACCTGTTGACTTCGTAAAGGCCCCACCTCTTAATACAGTAGCATTGGAGATTGTCTCAACATGTGAATTTTGAGAGGACACAAACATTGAGACTATAGCAATATTTTTAATTTTCTCTTTTAGTTACTAGTAGGATAAACATTGGTAGATACAGCTACATCAAGAAAAGCTTTTTTAGTGCCCTCAGTATTTTAGGAGTAAAGGGAGGTCCTCAGACCAAGTGTTTAAGGACAATGGGTTCAGAAAAACATATATTTATGAGCCTGATTATGAAAGATCATGTCCAGGCTGAAAGAAAGTATCTTAATTGCTGTATATGCAAAAACAATATAAATATTAAGGGAAGAAAAGGTGAATCCCTAAATGTGGGACATTATGGAAAGGATTTCTGGGCATTTGTGGTACAAGTAAACAAGGAGGAGCAGCAGCAGCAGAATGGAGAGATGAGGAAATGTTAGAAGAGAGCCAGGGGATGCTTACAGAAAGAGACAAGAACTCATGCTTACAGGTGACAGTCAGCACCTGCAGTGCCCCTAGATCCATCCCCAAAACCCTACCAGATTTTTTAATATACTTCAGCCAAAACAACAAATTGCCACAGTATGAATGTAGAAGCAGAAATAATAATCCACTATCTTCTATTAAGCCAGACAAATCAGGAGAATACTGTAGTTTCTGACACAAAATGCAAAACAGAACACAAAGTATTTTATTAACTATTACAATAATGTTGAGTCCAAAAACTAGAGATTATGGGACCACTTTGATAACATTTTTAAAAATTATGTTTGCTTAAGATATAAAAATTATGTTTAAAATATGCATTAGAATATGCATAAAATGCATAAAAATTATGTTTGCTCGGGTAACTGAAAACTCCTTCACTTCTTCCTTCTATTTTAGATGTGAAACCCATTTCTCAAATGATACCAAGTGTTAAAACTGAGAGAAAAAGTAAAAGACTTTGTGTTTGCTTGTGTATCTAAATGCTAATTTTACATTACTGATAGGACTTTACCTTTCCTGGGTCTAAACAAATAAAATAAAACAAAGCAGCAGGCCCTTTTTCTGCAAATAGAGTTATTCGTGATTTACTTCTTTGTACCTTTATAAAATGCTTTTTGTTGTAATTCCATATTAAACCTTAGAGGAAGTCTGACTCGCTTTAGAATTTGGGTTTTTCAGAAGAAGTGGAATCAAGATGAAGAACCATTTGCTATTCTGAGGAGTTCTGACCATTTTTGTTAAGGCTGATCTTGCAGCAACCCAAGATGAAGATGAAGAGATTGTTCTTGTTGACAATGTATGTCACTGGGCCCAGGTTACTTCCGGAATCATTCATTCTGTTGAAGATCCTAATGAGAACATTGTGCATAGAAACATAGGAATTATTGCTCCTGAACAACAGGAAGAATATATCTGATCCCATCTCACCAGTGAGTACCAAATTTGTACACCATTTCTCCAACCTCTGTAAAAAATGTGATCCTACAGAAGTGGAGCTAGATAACCAGATAGTCACTGCTACCCAGAGCAATATCTGTGATGAAGACAGTGCTACAGAGACCTGCTACATTTGTAACAGAAACAAGTGCTACCCACAGCTATGATCCCACTTATGTATGGGGGCCGAAATGTTGAAAACAGCCTTGACTCTGGATTCCTGCTATCCTGACTAATTTGTCATTGCTGACTGCACAACTCTTTATCTTGAGAAGCTCTCCATTTTGACTCAGAAAATTAATATATTTGTCACCAATAAATTTGAAACCAGAATTTATTTTGGATGATATAAAACTAATTTTTCCCCAAAATAACTGAAATAGTAACATTACTATCTTTTTTAGGGAATTACTTCTCAGCTATATGTTCACACTCTATTTAAATCTGTCAGTTATCACTTTTGCCTGAGGAATTATGCTCCCTTAAGAATACAATGTCTTGCATTTTTAAAAAATAGGCAATAAGAGAAAATAAAACTCAAGGGTAAAAATCAGAAGACATAATAAAATGTGGTCCTTCTGGGGGGTGAGGCTTTGCCTTAGAAAGCCAGAGCTTTTGCGTTTTCCATGTTATTCTCTTTTTTAAAAGCCTCATTGTGTAGAGAACATATATGTGTAAACATAGGTCAATTATATGTCTTCAGCAGAAAAATTAAAATTAGAAAAAAGATGTCTTGCAACTATTTATAAAAACAATTTAAAATGAGTTCTCTAATACTTATGAAACCAGTTAGCTGATAATTAAATGCATAATAGAGAAATATATTTAGACATAACACACAAACTTGGAAGCAGATTATATGGATTCTTCTTTTGTTGATAATCAGGTTAGTGTAAAAAATTCCCATTGGAAGCCATTTATGTTGTAACAATCTAATGAAATATGTATTTCAAAATATGTTTCCTCAAGCACAGTTTGAACAATTAAATAGATTCATAAGCATAAAAAAATGACACTGATAGAGATGCTGTTAGTAAATAAAAATCAATGAAGTTATTTTTATACAAAACATCAGTCAACTTGTATAATTTCATTTCCTTTTGGTGGAAAAACTAGGTATTGTTATAGAAAATTACATTATCAATTCCAAATCCATTAATTAATATTAAACCACATTATTTTTAAAGATGCTTTTTAATTTGTTAGATTTTTTAAATAAATATTATTTTTAAAATACATTTATGTTTACATCCATAAGCAACCTTTTTACTGGAAGGACTATGAAGGTAAAGTAGCCACATTTCGCCCTTGCTACTTGTAGAAGCCCATGGGTCTAGAATAGTAAACATGCTCCACATCTGGATACCCTTCTTGGCTTTCCAAAACAATCTATCACCTCAGCTTTACCCATCTCTGAAGGCATCATCAAAGCTATGTAGCACTACCAAGTGATAGTGGAACCACAGGCTCAGGAATATAGAATTCAACTCCCAGGGGGAATTACTGTAATTTTGAGGGGCCTCTCACCTTCTTTCCATGTCCTTTTAACTCTGTAAATTCTATTCTCAGGCAGAGCATGGATAGCTCACATATCATCAATATTTTGTTTCTTAGACTTAAAAAAACATAATTATCTTGTTGCCTATTAGCAACTCTATTTTATAATATTTTACATTTTTGTTTTCAAAAATTTCACATTTTATTTTTTTAATATAAGTCATTTCTTATTCCACTTTGCAGTGGAGAATTTATAATAATTATTGTTAACTTTTTTTGCTCTGTGTTTCTTATTTTTATACCATTATATAACATTAACTTTTCTCTTTTTTAATACTAAATCAAAATTTGAGTTGGTAATGTTTCTTGATGTATTTCTTATATGTAGATAAGGAAAATTTGGAGCAATACACTACAACAGCAGTTGGTCACTTTTATTTCCTCTTGTACATCACTTTTTGGGCATCATGGTTTTTAAAAATTAAATCACTATTTTTATAATATCTACAAAAAGAAAAAAACAATTATGGATATGAAAAATGATCCACTATAATACTAGGAATACAGTTAAATTAAGTGAGGCAGAATCTTTTTTTTTTTTT